>PVKU01002036.1:0-252371 GCA_004027475.1 Anoura caudifer | reverse complement strand
CATTTGTGAGCGATGATGAGTCTACGTTGATGCATCGTGGTCATTCAAAGCCCATAGTTCACACTGGAGTGTACTCTGGGTGTTGCACATTCTATGGGTTTGGATAAATGAATAATGACGTGAACTCACCGTTTAGCACCGTATAGAGTAGTCCTACGTGCCCCAGAATTTCCTGTTCTCTGCCTACCCACCTCTCCTTCGTTTTGCAAAGGAAATCTTATGTAGAACTTCAAATGTCAGTATGGGTGAAGCTGCTCTCATTAGGGTGCTGGGAGGCCCAGAGTCTTTCCCTCGTCCTCCCCGCAGCAGTCCCTGAGCCACTGCCATTGGTGCTGGGAATCTCAGAGAAAGGGTTTCAGAACTATTTTTGTAGTTACTAAGTGAGGGGGACTGATTTCCCCCCCAGTATTTCCTGCATTACACACTGTAGACAGGCTTATCCCATTCTGACTTAGTAAGATGTTTGGACAAGCGCTCATCTCAGATTGGGAGCTTGTTTACCAGCATCCTTGGTGGGAAGATCAACTGCGGCAATGAGTAAACAATGAGCTCACCTTTTAACATGCGGCGTGCTTGCAGAAGGCAGGGGAGCGCGGTACAGATGTACCGATGCTCCTCTTTAATCTTTCCGAATCTGGTGGGCAGCAAAGGTCATGTTTCTACTGTGTCGGCCAGGCTGTGGTGCCCAGGTCCCAGCTGATGGTGTCACACAGGCAGGCGTGGCAGAGGGAGGGAATGTGGTGGAATTTCAGGGGCAGTGCCATCCTCAGATTTTGCAACTTCGGTTTCGGAGGTGGTGGTGATGGATGGCGTCCTGGGGCCTTGCGTCATCTTCTCGGTTCTGCGCTTGCCAGGGTCCCTCAGAGGACGTGTCCCTCGGAGCTGCTGGTTCCTGTCAGCGCGGCAGCCAGACGGAGCGGATGGCTGCCATCGGCAGGGTCATAGTTAGACATGCAAGCAGCAATGACAACAATATTCTTAACTTTTTAAAACTTCTTGGTGCGTTGAGGAGGACACATAAAACATAAATGCTTTAGATAATCGTGCTCAAAAACAGGAACCAAATGTATTGGATAATTATGATAAAATAAAATTAAGAGCTAGATTTCATTTGAGTAATTAACATGTGACTGTGATGGGAAAATATGCCCCAAATTAATGTTTGATTAAAAAAATAAAAAACAAAGGGACACCCAGTGGAAGCCATATGATACAGTAGACAGAGCATGGGCTATTGAGTTGGAGAGAACCCTCCAAGTTCAAATTCCTCTCTGCTCCACTGCTTAGTGGCTGCCCTGTGAACTTGGATGGATACTTCATCTTTCTGGACTTAAATATCCTCCACAGTGAAAGAGAACTCAACTTCTAATTCTCTTCTTTTGGGGTGTTGAGAGACCGAGTGAATGGCAACTTTTTTCTTAGTTACACGTATTCATTTCACCAAAAACCACACGCGCTAGTTACGTGGCCGACTTTACAGAAGGAGCCCGGTGACACGGGCGGGCACCGGTTTCAGAGTCTGGAGACAGGCAAGTCGCTCAGTTGCCGTGAGTTCTTGTTTTCTCACTGACAAGATGAACCCTCTGGAGGAACAATTGAAGCCTTAATGAACACTCAGATTTTGGCCCTCCTTATAGTAGTTTTCTGGGGAACAATAAGAACAACCATTATACACATCCGACAACTTTAGAAATAACCAACTGCTGGAGACGCCAGATGTTGAGGCATCCTCTGCTACGTTGCTCTGCTGCTGTAGAGAGCTCTGTTACACGAACGTCCTAGTTTTCTGAACTACACTGTCCTCTTTGGGGTAAAGGCGTCTTTCATTGAGTCCATACTCCAGGCAGTCCTGGGTCGAATTTCCTGTGAGCCACGGAGTTCTGGGTGTCTCGTTCTGGCTGCTCCACTGAAGCCTCCCCTTTCTTCTCACCATGAGCTCCCAAGGATCGGGGGAAAGCTGACATCCTTCTGTGGTACGGTTTCGTACTTCTTAAACTCAAGTTAAGAAATAAAGGAATCGTTGTCAAGGAAACCCTCAGCCCTCACCTCACCTCAAATAGTCACATCAAGCTCTAAGGTTAGTAGGAGAAAACTAAAGAAAACCCAACACCCAAAGGACTCAAGTAAAGATAGAAAGTTCAGCACTGATTCTTAAGTAGAAGATTCCTTTGGCTGCAAGACCACCCCAAACCCTTAATATAAGATAAAATAAACCAGAAATACTTCTGTCCCCACAAGGGGAAATCCTGCAGGATGGTGGAAATGGATATCTGTCTGAGCATCTCATGGGATGCCAACATTTTACCAGAAGCTACCTGGCAGCCTGGCACCCGTAGCTTCTCCTGGCAGTGGTACGGAGAGAAAGGGGGAAGGTTAATAGTTTTTACTATCGTCTGACGTCTGATGGGATCAGCTTGCTCTGGACTCCTGGTACCATGTAACAGACCCAGAACAGCAGGCACAGTGTTCCGCCACAGCCTGCGCTCGCTCTTCCGCAGCTGAGCTTGGTCACCCCTGTGATCGCGCCCTTCCCAGCCTCTGCGGGCAGAGGAGGACTGAGAGCGTGGCCTGACTGGGTCCTCCGCTCCGAGGGCTCAGCGCCTAGAACAGACACTCGCACCCAACAGGCCCCTAGAAGTGCTTGCTGAGTAAGTGGGGAATGAAATTAATCAGATCCTGACACAGTCTTGTTGGGGAGGAATGAAAGCAACTCTAGGGTATTTTGGCCAATGAAAATTGCTATTCGGGAAACCCATTCTTAGATTATTTTGACTCGGTCACAATTTGCAAGTTTTTCTTTCTTTTTCTGAGGGTGAAGCGGTGAGGTAAAAAGTAGATATACAGATTCTCTCACTTGCATGATGTTAGACGGGTTACTTAACTTCTTCATGCCTAAGTTTCTTCATCTCTACATAAGAGGGGACATGTATTGATAACAATGTAGCCTAATATGATGGGTATTTTAAAGATTTTTAATCTGTTTTTAGAGAGGGGAAGGGAGGGAGAAAGAGAAGAAGAGAAACATTAATGTGTGGTTGCCTCTCGCATGTCCCCTACTGGGGACCTGGCCCACAGCCCAGGCATGTGCCCTGACTGGGAATCAAACCGGTGACCCTTTGGTTTGAAGGCCAGCGCTCAGTCCACTGAGCCACACCAGCCAGGGCCGTGATGGCTCTGTTAATTAATTTGATGGTGGGAATCTTTTTACATGGTGTATGTATATTAAATCATCATGTATTGCACTTGAAATATCTTTAAATGATATTTTGTCAGTGGTCCCTTAGTAATGCTTAAAAATAAATAAATATAGCAAAGAAAAAAGAAAAATATAAGATAACCTAGTAAAGCAGTTGAGATGATTAAACTTATACGTATGAAGCACTTGGAAAAGTGCCTGGCTTTCAAAAATTTTGTAATGATGAATAATTGTTTTTAGCAAGTCACTGTTTAAATTGGCATAGTACAGTGAATTCTACAGAAAATCAGACATGTAAGTTCTGGTCCTTGTTCTACCACTAAATGTGTCTGTCCTTTAACCGCTTGGGAATTTGGTGCCTTGATCTGTAGAAAAGGCTGGAATTGAACCAACTGACTTTGAAGGCGCTCTCGGTTCTGACGGTCAGTGGAGTTCTGGACTATTTGGGTCAATGAACTCCTGGGAAGTTTGGCTTTTGGAGTGATTGAGAGTTGGCAGCCCTCTGACGTTTGACACTGTGCCAATTTCCTCCCTTTTGGACGACTCACTTCCTCTGTATATTCCTGTTGTCTGTGCATTCCACTGTCCTCAGAGGAAGATTAAAAACCTGTTTGACTTATATTAGAAAAATACTGAATGTTGTAAAAAGGCATTTTGCTTTTTTTGCTTTTCGGTTCCTTAAAAAAAAATGAGAGGTTTCAGGAGATAAACACAAATAGAGAAAAATGAGAAAATGGTCAGTTTCCCAGTCCCTCCTAAACTAACTTTTCCCTATAGTACTTTTTTATTTGGTTTGAGGCAAATTTCTAGAATTCCAGGTATCCTCTTAATATAAGTGATAGTTTTAATACAGTGTAACAAAAATTATATGTTTAGTCATTTTGGTACTTTAGATTTCTGATATTTTCTTCCATTGACTTGGAAATTCCCAAATGACTGAATTTTGAAGCTACATCATTGGTGTCCATTTCCATCTATTTAAAACAATGAATACATTGACTCCAATACTAGAATTTCTATTTATATATTTTTAAATCCTGTTCTACTTTTATTATTCTATATGTGCTTTATGAAGAGCATGGTATGTTATGTACAGGCATACATAAAGCACGGCATGTTCAAACATTGGTAGGGGTTGGGGTTTCAATCGAAATAATTTGGAGACCACGTTTTTGGACAAATACAACATAGAACGTTGGTTCTAGCGGACTGCAAAGTTGGTCAAATGTTTTGACTTCCACACACTCATGGATTGAGTGTTTATTGAGCACCTACTGTGTGCTAGGCTCCACACTAAGTACCAGCAATTCACATGTTTTTGTTTATGAAAAGCGCTCTCCGCACCGGAAGTGGTAAGTCGACACGGCAACTGTTGGGAAAGAGCAAACACATGGCCATGTGGTAGAGTTTATCTATGTCGGATCAGCCGCTCTGCTTTCGCGGCTTTGATCTTTTTACCTCCACTATTCATTGCAAACATATGCATGTTTGGCAAGCTGATAAATGTGGGACAATAAAATACAAAGTATACGTCTGAAAACAAACGACAAGGGACCCTTTCACAGCACTGATAGGAGAAGTTTCATGCCTGGCGGGTTTGGCACTCTGTGGCCGGCTGGCTGACAGCGGGGAGAAGGAAGATCGGATGTGATCGATAAGGGGCTCGCTGGACTCAGAAGTAATGTGCTACATTTTAGAAGGCTGAGGAGTTTCAGGGTTCCGGATATTTAACTGCCCTCCAAAGAAGAGGCAATTTGTCATTGTCAAGGTTTGGGGGTCCTAAGAGAAGGAGTTTCAGTTTAGAGCACATCAGTACCCCAGGTTAGTTACACAATGCTCGCATGAGGCGAATGTGAACGAATTTACCCAAGGCAGCATGTGGGCCCCTTACCTGATACAGGTAGACCTGTACAACCATCTTTGGGAAGCTTTTATTCCTTTGGAAACATGGCCCTTGAAGACTGTTCAGGAATGTTAACAAGTACATTCTTGAAATTGAAATCTCAACCATCCTAAACATTCGGAACAAGGTTGATGGAATTTGTGTGAAAGGTTAGAAAGGTGGAAAGAGGGAGGCTAACGAAGAATAGCTTACCTGAGCCAGAGATCAACCCTACAAGTCATCACAGACATACTCAGTTAGCGATGCAATGTAGGCTGGTGTCAAATATAGAATTTTCCAACTATTTTATAGGCAGTTATTGGGAATAGCAGGACAACTGAGTCTGGTTTGTGGTGTTGTCCAGAGCCAGGTGTGAGACCAATCAAAGGCTTTGGTCCGGGGCTCTCAGTAATGGCACGTCCGCGGGGCAAACCACTAAAGTGCAGGGAAAGGGAGAGAGCAAGCCTGGCGAGAAGCCCTTTGCTGCCTCCCCTTTTCCTCGGCCCAGCGCTGTCTGTCGGACCCGGGCCTCCCAGTCCGTCGGATGCCTTTGAAGTCTCCACCGTCCGTGAGCTGTCGGTGTGTAACTCAGGAATTGCCACTTTGAAATGTTGTCTATTCAGAAGCTTTCTGTTGATTTTCAATAATTAAAGGGAATTAAAAGGACCCACTGAAAACAAGTGACAACAACTCAGAATCTCCGCTGGGAAACCTGTGGATTTTGCCCATAGGAACTGGCTTTAGAAATACCCAACAGAGAACTTCTGCCAGGGCAGAACCTGACTACACATATATATCCAGGAAGGGCAATTTCTGAATTTGAGATTGGACCTGGCCAAAGTAATGTACGAAAACCAGCCAAGCAGTCTGACTGACATATCACCCAGGGTCCCTGAAGGGTCACAAAGAAATCACATGAATTCATGAGACCTGGGCAGAAGGAGAGGTCGAGGCAAGCCGGTTGGGATCCTGCGCAGTCTGGGGGGAGCTTTTTCCGATTTTCATCCTGCTCGTGTCTCTGTCATCCTTAGAGAATGGTAACCCCAGTTATTTCCCAACTCCTCTGGTCCCCGAGGCCATGGAGACACGACCGTGTGGCTGAGTTCACATTATTTCTAGGAAGGTGCAAGGCCAGACTGTACGTAGTGCGGTGGTCAGAGAGAGCACCCATCACAGAGCTCAGGCCGGAGCAGGAGTTCATTGACAATATCCATTCCGTAAAAATTTACTGAGCATCTACCACATGCCGGACATTGTTCTCAGTGCTTGGGACGCATTAGTGAACAACACCATGGCTAAATAAATAACAGCCCCCACCCTTCTGAAGCCTGTATCGACTAAGATGTCAAGGACACTGACGGTGTATTCGCGGCATTTCGGGAGACAGAGTAAACGTTAATCGGAGGTGAGGGTCAGCAACGGAATCCAGCTCAGTCCTTTTGCTCCACGTGGCACCTCTCAGACATGTGGCCGTGAGGAGTCTGTTCAGCGCCACCTCTGAGGACAGGAAGAGCAGGTGCAAATGGAGAAATGAACTCGGAGAAATCAAATTAAAATCCTGGCTCGACCATCTATTACCTAACCTTAGTCAAAGGAGTTAAACTCGCCTTGCTTCAGGTTCTTTACCTGTAAAATGTGGGTGATAACACCTGCTTCATTGTTCGTGCTGCAGACAAAGATAAAATGTTTTATCTCTTATTACAAAGATAAAATCCTCTGCGATGTGCTGGCTTATGGTAAAAATTCAATAATTTATATTTTCTACTTTTATCTTCGACAAATATAGTTGTCTGTGACAATTCTATAACTTTTTCTTAAATGTTTTGGGGGGACTACATTATGACCTTTTTTGCATTTGAGATAAAATAAGGCAGAGAGAAATTTGGGTGACTCCTCTGATGGTAAAGAATTCTGATCTCTGCTCATCAGACAGCCCTTCTGTAATGATCTTGATTAATTCACACTCTTCTTTCCATTTTGGTGACCTATTTCAGGTCTCTGCCATTAGTTTCTATCCGTTTTGATCAAAATATTTCTTAGCGAAATGGTTGAAATAAAGCAAGAGAAGTGGGTGCACAAGGCAGGAGTGGGTGCCTGATGTTCTTAAATACGTCTCCGCATCCCTGAGGGCAAGAAGTAGAGAGCTCTGAGGCAGGAGGAGTGTCTGGGTTACAGAAATCAAGCTCACGGTGAATGAACAAGTAGCTTCATGAAGATGCCAGGACAATCAAGTGAAGTCATGTCTTCAGAGCACTCAGAATTTTACTTAGCACATAGTAGGTACTTGATTTTCCTTCCTCTACTCCTGGCAATACCATCAAACAACACTCAGCTTTCTCTGGATTATAGGAGCAGATGAGGAGTGAATTGGAATATGCATTATTCTATACCAGGGCAAGCAAATTTTCATACGTAACTTCATAAGAAAATGAGGCATTTGCGGAACAAAAGAGCTACGCTCTCTGGTAACACGAGTACCCTTTCGGCTGGAAAGACATTTTTCTTAAGTGGCTGGAGCTTGTTGCTCGGCTAGATACATCCTATTTATGGTGACTTTCTCTAAAGCTCATGATTAATGTGGGCTTTTAAAAATTGTTTTTCTTTGTGTTATGTAAATAGAGTTTCTCCCCAGTATGGCTGAATGCTGGTTTTAATTAAATTTAGGAAGGAAGAGGATGGGGGTTGGGTAGCCTGACAAAGTGGAAGAGCATCAGTGGAAATCACATTTATGTCTGGAGCTTGGTATTTAAAAATACAATAAATAATATGAAAGAGAGGACTTCTCCAAATGGGAAAATAATGAATATACTTATACTTCCTTATATTGTTCTCATTTTGGCTTCTTGAGAGGCTTCTTGCTTTGGCAACAAGAGTTTTATTTTGTAATTGCTAACTCTAAGTATTTTGTACTTATCATGCCATGAACAACCTTTCTCTTCATTTTCTTTTTCTCCAGAAAAAAATCATTGTTTCACGGAAGTCATTTTGTTATTTAATTAATTATATGTTTATTTGTATGACTGGGGCTATAACATAATTGAAACTTGAATCGAGGCTAATTTGCACTGGGCTACAGTTAATTATAGTACTACATTAATTTTGGCTAAAATTTAGCTTTACTTACTATACTCTTTTTTTTACAAGAAATACAAATTAGTGGTATAAGCATCATTACTTTAAAAAAATAGTTTTCAAGCATTTGAATAACCTACATTTTTTTATAATAGTTATGCTAATTAGAAACTGGTCTCATCTATTCCTCAGAGCAGGTCCTTCAGAGCCAGTTAGTCAGCAACAGGTAAAATGAATAAACTCAGACAAACATAAATTATTCTGGGAATTTGGGAATTGTAAAACATCATTTCTTCAAAAACATTTCCTTATCTAGATTTTTTTCATGGTTTTGGCCTGACCTTCCCCTCTGCTAGTTCAAATAAGTAAAACTGGTCTGCATTCCTAAATCATTCCTGAAAGTTCTAACTCCCAGCTTCCAACCGGCGCTGTCTCCCTGGGTTGCGTTCTCCGAGGCTGCCTGCTTCTCACCTGAGGCAGCGGCAGGCAAGCTCACTAAGAAGGCTGATTGACTCCTTTCTGCAATACGGTCAGGGTTAAAAATGCGCATTGTCTAATGGAAAGGAAAACTCTAAATTCAACGCAGCCGTGCTCCTTGCGGTGAGGTCAAAGAGTGAGTAGATTATGGGTTGAGGGGGATAAAGAACAGAGGAAGAAGATTTATGCTCTCTGTGGTATTCGAAACCAACTTACAATTGGCCCCCAGAGTCCAGAGATTTACATATTGTGTAGTTTGAAGAAATGGATTCGAAATTTTAGAGGAAACTTGAAAAGTGCTTCTTATGAGCTTTCTTGGTCATCAGACCCCTGATTAATTTTAAAAACAAAAGGGAAAATAATTTATATGGAAAAAAGCCATTTGCTTGAGATAACCCTTTGACTAGCAATCATTGGGCAGGGCTTAAAAGACACAAATTCAATTCCTTACAAAGCTTTGTAAATTTGGGCAAGTTCCTTAACTTCTCAGTGCCTCGTTATTATAAAGAGAACAAATATTAGGAAGAAATGTTATCATACAACTCAGTATACAAGAATTCAACACTGTGCATTTGTTAAAAGAGGAGGAGAAGAGAAAAATAATTTATTGCAAGGATGATTCCATCTGCCATTTCACTCAATGACTATTTCCCCGGGTAAACATGAAACAGAACGTATGAATCTGATTCTCCTTTGTCTGAGCTTAATCACTGAGGTCCTCATAGGATGTGAGCATCTCAATAAACCTAATGTGTTTCCCCTGTTTAAAGAAACAGTACTTACTTTTGTATAAGAGGAGCCTTTATCTCTAAGCTGCTACTTCATCTGGGGCTCAACTGAACAGAGAAGGCGGTCACAGACATTGTCTGCATCATAGGCATTGAGATGGTACGGCTATCATAAATACGGGGCTTTTCTTACTTAGATATTTTCAGTGAGAATGTAGACTGTAGGGTTTTTTTGCTTTATACGTTAACTTGAGAGAGAGAGGGAGAGACACACTCTCATGTAAGATGTACGTTCACTTTTATGGCTACTCCCGAAAGATAGTAGGGTCACAGAGACAGAATGTATAAGAGCAGTTACCAGGGGTTGGAGGGAGGGAGGAATGGGGAGTTAGTGTTTAATGAGCATCGGTTTGGGTCTGGGGTCATGAAAAAGTCCTGAAAATGGGTAGCGGTGATGGTTGCACAACAGTGTAAATGTGTTTAATGCCACTGAACTGTACAAATGATTGAACTAGTAAATTTTATCCTAATGCATATTTAACCATAAGAGCAACAACAAAAAACGGTAGTTTGGAAGGTTCCGTGAGAAAATGTGCATGTCAGGGACTTAGCACAAAGTCATGAATAGCCAATACCAATGACTATGATTATTAGAGGGATTTTGGGGTGGCTGTTTATATATCAGGCCTTCTGGACTAATTTTATGCCTTTTGACTCAGTCTAACGAATACCCAGTCCGGGAGGGGATGTGGTGGTTCTCCTGGCCAGGAGGCAGGTACATTTTAGGGCATAAATCACAGAGCTCCTCTCTGGATCCCATGAAATCCGTGCCCCTTCCCCTCCTACTGCCCACTTATTCTTTGTTCCCTTGAGTATCCAGCCCAGTCCAGGCACGATTTGGGTCTATTTGCTTCCATTTCCATTTCTGTTATCAGCATCTAGACTTGTCTGCATTTTTGTGAGCTTCATTCTTTATTCTCTCTGAAATTGCTTTGTGTTCTTTCCCATTTCCTCTAGTTCTTTGCCCACTACAATTTCCTGTATGATGAGCTAGCTTCAGTCCCCGGGACTTGGGCCACTCAGTGGAGCCTCACCCTCCGGCTCTATCCTCCTCTTCCATGGGGATCAGACACAGGCCTCGAAATGGGGAACCAGGAATTCGGGATTTCCCTCTTAGAACCATTCAGGGTTAATCTTCTAATTGGGACACAGCTCCTCAGTGTGGCTGGAGAAGTAAGAGAACAGAGGTTGAGGGCCTAGTGTGAGCAGTCACCTGGATAAAAAATGGGAAGAGAGTCAAGGTCAGAAGTAGAGTAACATAAGGGTCGTAGAAGATATTGAGAATGCAGAAAAAACAGGTTAGGGCCAGGGAAAGAAACAGCGGTCAGTATAGACACCTCTGATGTGAGACCCCTTCTCTACATATAGCCCCTGTTTAAATTCTTGGCCACTTTTCTTTTCCGCTGGTTCTTCTCCCACTGAAATGTCTGCCCCTGAATCTGGAAGAGGACCTGATGTTAGAGTGTGACAGGATCTTAGAGATGATATCATTCCTGTCTTATTTTCAGATGAGGCATGCTCCAAAGAAGGGTAAAGGGATCCAGCTAACCCAGCTGTTTAGTGGTGAGGTCTGGACTCGAACTCCAATCTCAGCGAGTTCAATAACCCGCTTGTACTTCCTGGCTTCTCGGGGGTGAGGGCCGTGATGATGGAGCTGTGTGCACCATACTGAATGTAGCACCATATGCATTGCAGCAGGTAATAAATGCTTCCTGATGATGGTGGCGATGAAGATGATGATGATTATGGCCGTAGCGAAAACTCCATTTAGATGAAATTAAATGATACTGTGTGGATGAGGGAGGAAAACGTCGTGCTATTTAATGTCTGACATGTAAGATGAATTTGGTAATGAAGCTCGGGGACTTATCAGGCCAGAAAAGTGCATTCTCTCATTATACAGCCCTTAATGACCCACTTATTACTAATATAAAGGGAAAGATATACATATAAACACATGTTACCGAATGTTTGGTTGCAAGAGATGAAACTCGTACACCAGCTTGAGGGGTTAGCAACAGACGCTGTTTCTGTCTGAATGATCAAATTTGCTGCTTTCCAGCTGGAAAATGACAACTGAAGTAAAAGGGTAAAGGATGATTTGACTACACTTGTAAAAAGACGGGAGAGCAATGTGAGGAGAGCAGGTGGAGTTGGCTAGCTGTGAGGATCGCTGCAGGGGACCTGGGAGAGGGAATAGATTTACTTGGAAGTCTAACTTACACCTTCGTTGGGGCCGCGTGCTTTCAAAAGTATTCAAGTCCTCACTTGTTTGGCATCCGTCTCTCTGACAAACTCAGTTAGTTTATTCAAGGTACAGCCGACGACCATTAGGGAAACCAAAATGGAGGTTGCATCTCGTCACAAGATCTGACGGGCTTCATCCGTAAGGATGCTTCCTAGGTCCTGGCTCAGAATTTATTGGACACCTGGTCTTCCAGAGTTACCTGGTTTCCTAACTCGTAGCAAATGATAAGCAGCACAGGCTGTAGGAAAGGGGTATTTCCTGAAAGGCACGCTCTTTGCGAGCAGTGCAAATGGGAAAGGTGATCATAAAACACAAACAAACAAACAAAAAGGTAAAGCTACTTGGAAGGAAAGAAACCACAGTAATGTGTTGCCGTTCAGTGCAGGGGAGTTCCCGCACACCCTAGTAGCCCTTGGGGGGACACAGTTGAATTGCACCATAACAAAGGAGCTCTGAGTCAGTCGGCTCCTCTGAAGATTTAGAGAACTTAGATAACACAATCTTTAAGGCCCTGCCACCAGAACACAGGGAGGGCGCAAATTTTCGATGCTATCTTTCTCAGAAAGACCGTACTTAAAAACGGTGGGGGGAAATTTTTATCCCCAGATTGGCGTTGCCATGGGAAGCATTTACCTCAGGTATTTGGAAAACTGGCCTCTTGGAAGCACTGTATTTCATACTGCTGCTCAGCGATGTGGCCTTCTTCAGTGCGGCCAGGGTTGCAGCCCTGCCTCCCCCGTCCATGAGTGAATGACCTTGGGCAAGATACTGACCGACCTTTGCCAATCCCCAGTTTCTTCATTTGTAAACTGTGGATTTTCATAGCTACCCCAGAGGGATGTTCTAAGTATTCACACATGCATTTGGAGGGTGCCTAGTGCGTAGATTCCTTCCTACAGCAAGAAATAATACATGATAGTTATGGCCATATTGCTGCCAATAATATTAACACACCTTTTGTTCCTTCTGTGTTTGATTGTGTATACTGTGCAGACTGAAAGCATGAAGTTATAGGGCAGGGAAGCCTATGAAACTTGAAGCAGCTAGTCCGTGGAACAAAGAGTGAGACTTACCCCCAGGTCAAGACACCACCACCAGCCAAATTACGTTGGGACCCTCACCCTAACCACTGGCTGTCCCTCCCGCTCAAAGCAGTGTAAGCATTGATTTACCCCTTTGTAGTTTATTTGGTAATTTTGCAAACTTTATCTCAGTTGGCCTTCCCAATAACCTTGTGAAAGTGATACGTATCTGCCCCATTTCATCTCGGATGAGGAATGAGTATCTGTAGTCAAGCATTCTGAAACCTGTTTGAATCATCATTTTCATGGAAAAGTCTAGCAACCAGTTACAATTCAGCCTCATCTGGGTTTCAGCAAGTCTGCAGGGATCTATCCTGGTGAAGAGCCTCAGTGTGCGGAATGTGTTACTTGGTTGTTATGGAGTTTGATACAGCAAAATGATATCTTTTCTTTTTGATGTTTTTGCAGTAAATTAAATAACCCCCTTTCTCAATTAAAAAGTCAAGAAAGAAAAAAGGAAGGGAGAAAAATTAATGTTCATCGAGCCTCTATGCACAAACATATCATTTGTTTATCTAACTACAAAAATAGCTTTTTGTATTAGGCACTCACTATTCTCATACAAAAGGTTCAGAAGGTTAGTAGGCTTCTTTGAATTGCAGTAAAATGTACAAAACATGAAATCTACCAGTTTAACCATTTTTATGTGTACAATTCAGTAGTATTAAGTACATGTACCATGTTGCACAACCATCACCACTATTCATTGGGTAGACTTTTGATGGGTGAAGAAAGCAAGTGATACTATAGAGGTCAATCGCTAACATGCGTTTGTAGAATAAAATTAATTAATTTACTCCTTTGCTGCTTTAATTCAAAGATGATTTAAGATGAATTATAAAAATAGAATACAAGTCCAATTTATAGAGTCCTATGGAGAACTAGAGCAAGAAAATAAAAATTAAGCTAGAAAATTAAGCTAGTTCACAGAAATCTTTCTGTAAATCTGAGATAAATTTATGTCCAGGGTTCGTAGCTATAAAGTTTTTATTGTGACATCAAAATTACAACTAAAATATAGAACAACCATCACTCAGAACCATCAGAAATCAGGTGAAGGGAACTCTGACAACTACAGATTAAAGAAGCCACATCTATCCAGACTGGTAGGAGGTGCGGAGAAGTGGAATGGGCTTGTCCCACATCCGACTGCGGTGGACAAAAATTTGGGAGGGATATCTTGGGAGCAAGGTCTCCCAGCCCCACTCCAGGCCCCCACCCCAGGTTTCCAGTGCCAATATAATAAGTCCCCAGAACTTCTAGCTGAAGAAACCAAGGGATATTGAGTCAGTGGAAGAAATGTCTGGAGTCCCAGGCCATTCCCTTTAAAGAACCCATACAAGGACTTACTCAGACTCACTCCCTCTGAGCACTGCAGTAGCAACTTGAAAGGCACCAGTGGCACACAGGGAGAAACTGAAGTGTCTGGCATCAAAGCAGAAGCTGGGGGAACAGCTTTCTCCTAGACAGAAAGGCTGGCAGAGGCCACTGTCCCTTTTCTGAACCCATCCCCCCACAGAGCCACAGAGCCAGCAGGTGGGTGCCATATCTGAGACTCCATAAACCTGGCTAACACTGTTTGCCCTGCCCTGAAAATCTCCCTAAGACTCCATCCCACGCAACTCATGCCTACTCAAGTTATTAACAGTGACTTTTCCATATCAATAGCTGGGCTTAGCTCATTCTTCACAACTTCCTAGATCCTATCAAACAAGTAATAGCTGGTCTTAGTAAGCCCCAGCCCCTGTACCTCTTGCTAAGTGGCCCCAGGTCCAGCACTAACAGCAACCAATCTAGATTCACATCTTGGCGTTGCCTGGGAATCTCCAAGCCCAGCACAAGTAGCAGCCATCTCCGATTGCTTTGTAAGTCATGCAGGGTGTCCTTGGGCAGAGCACAGGGTGGGGCTGACCTTGACATACACCACCCAGGAAACCCCAGAGCTAGCACACCCAGTGGACAGCTCAGAGGAGCACCACTACCCTGCCCCTACACAGCTGATCCTCCACGGAGGGTGGAGGTCTGTGGTCAGTGGTCATAGCCTGTCCTTGCAGCTGAGTGTCCTGGGTAAGTCCCTCCCATTTACCTGCCAACAGCAATACAGGCTTAACTACAAGAGGAGGGTATACTCAGCCTACACTATGCACCTCGAGTACCCACTTTGGGTTACAGGGGAGGCTATGCCACTGGATCCTATAGAACACCTACTACATTAGGCCATGTTACTGCAACAAGGCATCAAAGCAGCTCTACTAAATACATGGAAATAAACACGGGGAGCCTGCCAAAATGCGGAGACAAAGAAACAGGGCCCAGATGAAAGAACAGATCAAAACTCCAGAAAAAGAACTGAACAAAATGGAGATAAGCAATCTCTCAGATGCAGAGTTCAAAACAGTTTATAAGGATGCTCAAGGAACTTAGTGAGGACCTCAACAGCATGAAAAAGATCAAGTCAGAAACAGAGGATACACTAACTGAAATATAGAACAAATTTCAGGGAAACAACAGTAGAGTGGATAAGGCCAAGAATCAAATCAATGATTTGGAACATAAGGAAGCAAAAAACAATCAATCAGAACAACAGGAAGAAAAAAGAATCCTAAAAAATGAGGATAATATAAGCAGCTTCTAGGACAACTTCAAGAGGTCCAACATTCACATCACAGGGCTACCAGAAGGAGAAGAGATAAAGCAAGAAATTGGAAATCTATTTGGAAAAAATACTGAAGGAAAACTTCCCTAATTTGGTGAAGGAAATAGACATGCAAGTCCAGGAAGCACAGAGAGTCCCAAACAAAATGGATGCAAAACAGCCCACTCCAAGTTACATCATAATTAAAATGCCAAAAGTTAATTATAAAGAGAGAATCTTAAAAACAGCAAGAGAAAAGAAGTTAGTTACCTACAGGGGAGTTCCCATAAGACTGTCAGCTGATTTCTCAAAAGAAACTTTACAGGCTAGAAGAGATTGGCAAGAATTATTCAAAGTCATGTAAACTAGGGACCTATAGCCAAGATCTATAGCTCTACCCAACAAAAAATATCATTTAGAATTGAAGGGCAGATAAAGAGCTTCCCAGACAAGAAGAAAACTAAAAGTTCATCATCACTAAACCATTATTATTGAAAAGTTAAAGGAACTTATTAAAGAAACAGGAGAAGATCAAAACTATGAACAATAAAATGGCAATAAATTCATGTCTGTCAACAACTGAATCTAAAAAACAAACTAAGCAAACAAGTACAGAGACAGAATCATGGATACAGAGAGGGTTCTGTTGGTTGCCAGATGGGACTGGGGTGTGGGGGAAAGGGTGAAGAGGTGAGGGGATTAATAAGTACCAATAGGTAGTTACAGAACAGCCATGGGGATGTAAAGTACCGTGTAGGAAATGGAGTTGTAGCCAAAGAACTTGGATGTATGACCCGTGGACATGAACAATGGGAGGGGGAAAGACTGAGGGAGTGGGGGTGTTGTGCAGAGAGGGGCAAAGGGGGAAATTGTGACAACAATAGCATAATCGATCAAATATGATTTAAAAAGTTTTTATTGTAGAAGTTCTTTACCTTATTCCCTCCTGTATTTATTGTATGTATTTCTGTACTAGTTGGGTGCTTGAGATTCTCTTTGTCTAAAGTAAACCGTGCACTAAAATATATACATTTTATATATGAACATTACTTTTTGGAGGTATTTTAGAACTCAGAACTTACATAATTTATTTAGTCACACATACCATTCTTATAAATCTTACTTAAATTGTGTATTTTGCAATTGTTTCAATTACATGGAAAATAACAATAGTAATTAATAAATGTCACTATGGGCCAGACCTTGAGCTATTTTGCATATGTCCATTCTGTCCTCGCATTTCTATAATGTATGTACTTTTACTTTCCCCTCTTTACAGGGTGAGGCATATGAAACTCAGTGCAATTGAACACCCTGAAGAACACTGAACTCTGCAGGTCCACTCTCGTGTATTTTCTTCAATAAATATTGTAAAGGTACTTTTTATTCCTTATGATTTTCTTAACGTTTTCTTTTCCCTAGACTATTTCATTCTAATGCCGTACATAATACATTATAACATACAAAATATGTATTAGTTGGCTATGTTATTGGTAAGGCTTCTAGGTCAACAGTAAGCTATTAATAAAGTTTGGGGGAGTCAAGAGTTATACATGATTTTCAATAGTTATACAAGCTATTAATAAAGTTTGGGGGAGTCAAGAGTTATACATGATTTTCAACTGGGGGGAGGCAGTTTGCATCCCTAACCCCTGAGTTTTTCAAGGGTCAATGTAACTATAACCAGTAAACAAATATTTTGGTTCATCCTTATTTATATTCACATACACCAAAATTTCCTCATGGAGGCCACGGTGGTAAAATGGAGAGAACAGTTTCTTCCCACCCCCTGAAGGAGTTTAAATGACACGCAGTACCCTTTTATTACATGGCATAACCTGTAAGTAAAGAACTCTACGTGCTTAAGGGTTTCAGTTAAAAAGCAACTCCCGAGGCCCGCAAGCAAAGGCCTGTGTACATGTAGAAGGAATGAGAAACCGGGATGAGGCTGAGGTTTCGGTAACCGTGTGTAGTGTAAAGCCAGTCACTAAGACAGAAGTAACAACAATATTCTAGGGCAAAGTTGGCAAACTTTTCCGGTAAAGGGCACAATAGTAAATATTTTAGGTTCTGCGGGCCACGTGGTCTGTGTCACAGCTACTCAGCTCTGTTGTTGTGTGAAAGCAGCCATAGACGGTAGACAAATGAGCGTGGCTATATTCCATAAAACTCTGGCGAACAATTCCTAGGCCATTTGTGAGGAGTCAAGACTGTGTTCACCTTCTTTCTACAGTTTCCTGCAGACCTCCGTCGTCCCTGCATCTCTTAATCTAGATGCCCTGGGGTTTATAGTCTTCTAAGCCCTTTCGAACATACATCATACAATTTTCACATTACCTCAGTGAGTAGACTTTCCCCTGGTTTTATTAATGAAGAATCTGAGACGTAGGCACTTTAAGGGCCTTGCACAAGGCTGCCAAGTTAGCAAAAGGAAGCACCAATGTTGAGCCACATGTTCTCACTTCACGGGCATTGCTTCTGTAATGTGGATTTTTTCATCTGTGTAGAGCTGGTAATACAAAAAATTATTAGAGTCATTTTTGGTGGCATCTCTCCTAGTACCTCTTTAGTACTTCCATCCTGAATATGTCATTTACTCATTCATTCATTCAACCAATGTTTATTGAAAGTATCTTTCACTCCAGAAAGGGTGTTAGGCCCTCGTCATATAAGAACAGCAAAAAACTCACATGAATCTTACTCTCAGAGAAGTATAAAGGAGGCCAGCATCGCTCAAGTAAGGTAATAAATATTACATATTATACTCGTAGTGAGAACTATACGACAAATGTTCTAATCCTACACTGAGCATTATTTGGGTCTGTCTGTGGAAATCTGAGATTTCCCCTAAGAAAAGATAATTAATCAAAAAGTAGAAGGGTAGGAAAGCTTTAATGAAGCAAAGAGCACTGAAGGCAGAGTTAGCTTTCCAGGCTGAGTAGCCAGCTTTGCAAAGACTCTGTGGCAGGAGGAGCATCCAATTTCAGGGACCGGAAGAAAGCAAGAGTAGTAAATCCATAGAGGACAGGTAGGTGTGGAGGGCCCAGATCGGGTCCATGTTAAGAAGTCCTGATCATCATTTCTGATGAACTACCTCAGAGTACATATTTACTATTAAAAACAAATGAAGCCACATAATGTTAAAACAGAAGAGCAATATAATCCATTTTTTATTTTGAAAATATTGTTTTCTTCGGTAGAGGGTGTGGACTGGGTATGAATAAGAACAGATGTGAGACAACAACTAGGAGAAATGGATATATGCAAGACAGAGTTGACAGGTAAAACCAGGAGTGTCGGTGATGGGCCGAGTGAGGCATTGAGCTGGTGGAAATACAAAGGGATGCCCCGGTATTCTAGAGATGGAGGGCTGCTGTCTCACTCACATGACTAGGAGCACTCTTCTGGGATCTTTTGGGTGGAAGTGTGCATCATGTGATCAGGCCTTCACCTTTTGAGTTTGACATGCCTTTGAGATAGCAAGAGAAGCCATCAAACAACATTTACACGTCTTAACTCTTGTCCGTTCAAAGGAATACTCTGGAATGAACATTTTTAAGAGATGCCTGGTAGCTGGAATCAGGCAGAGTGTATCTACTCTCTTGTGATACATGATTCAATTTTGTTATTTGTTAAATGGGAATAAAGTACTCCCTATAATTTGATAAAGTCAATAATTGATTAAGCCAGATCAATGGGGGTAGAGACAGAGGCTTTTCATCGTAGCCGACTTCCTAAAAATATAGCACAAAAATATCTGTTTTAGGTTTGGGGACAACATTTTATTCTCTTGGGTAAGTGGCCGTATATTTATCGTAACTCCCACTTGACACTCAGGAAAAGCATCCACAGTCACCCAGAGCACGCTGCAAGTCTTTCAGGCTGTTGAGGCTGAAGGCTGCAGTAAAAAGTTTTGGAATCTGCGCAGGGTGGAAGGGGCTTGTTGCTCGCTTGTTTATTGTGCATCTTTCTCACTTTATGCTTCCTCTTTGCCTGGAGCGACCATCAGGAATGAGACGTTGTAGTTGCTGTTTTCTGGTGAAGTATGTAAAAATAAACGTGTGCTAAATGCACGTTTGTGGGATGTTTAGAGGGAGTCACTGCAAGCCGGCATCTGATTTTACTTTATTTCTTCCTTGCTCTCCTTCCCCATGGATAACTGCTCTACGTAATTGTCAAAAATTGAGTCAGCTCCAAAAGAAAATTGGAAAACACACACACACACACACACACACACACACACACACACTGCTACTTGGAGGGACAGATATTTTTTCCAATTCTTCCACAAAATGTGATCTCTAAAAAAAAACTTGATCATTTAATTTTTATCATAAATTGCAAAAGGAAGTTGGTTTAGCTGTTTCTTAGAATCACATATCCCAGGATGAGACATTTAAACTAATCACCCACATCAATGTACCTGGCAGTGAAAGGTGTAGGACAGAGTGACCCACACGCTAACGGGCAGATAGAAAGTCCTTAGGAAATATTTGATGAATGGATGAATGAGTAATGAGTATTTCACTGCTCTCATTTCATTTTTGCCATTCTATTTTAAGACTCTAAGAATTTCTGCTTTTTTATTAAAGCTTACTCATAGTGTGTGGCCAATAAATATTTGTTACATTGCTTCTTAAAATATATCTGAAATCATCTTCTAGAATTTCTACCAGTTAGCCTTTTAAAAAATATTTTATTTTTATGTTATTACAGTTGTCCTATTTTTCCCCCTTCATCCACTCCGCACAACCTGCCCCCAACTTCCACAATCAGTGCCCTCACCATTTTCCATGTCCATGGCTCCTTCATATATGTTCTTTGATTAATCCTTTCACTTTCTTTCAATCAGCCTCCGCCTCCTGCCACCCCTCTTCTAGCTGTCAGTCTGTTCCACTATTTTACGCCTCTGGTTCTAGTTTACTCATTAGCTTATTTTGTTCATTAGATTCCTCTTATAAGTGAGATCATATAGAATTTGTCTTTCACTTAGCGTTATATTATCTAGTTCCATCCATGCTGTCACCAATGGTAGGAGTTCCTACTTTCTTTCCATTGTGTACTGTTCCATTATGTAGAGGTGCTAGATTTTGTTTGTTTGTTTGTTTTAATCTATTCATCTACTGATGGGCACTCAGGCCATTTCAAATACTGGATATTGTAAACAGTGCTGCTATGAACATGGGGGTGTGTACATTTTTTTTGAATTAGTCTCAGGATTCTTCAGGTGTATTCCCAGCAGCGGAATTGCTGGGTCAAAAGGCAATTCCATTTTTAGTTCTTTGAGGAAACTCCATACTGTTTCCCGCGGTGGCTGCACCAGTCAGTGTTCCCACACACAGTGCGCTAGGGTTCTTTTTACTCCATACCTTCGCCAGCACTGTTGTTTGTTGCTTTATTAACAATAGCCATTCTGATAGGTGTGAGGTGAAAGCTCATTATGGTTTTAATTTACATTTCTCTGATGGCTAGTGATGCTGAGCATTTTTACCTATGCCTATGGACCACCTGTATTCCTCCTTGGAGAACTATCTATTCAGGTCCTTAGCCCATTTTTTAATTCAGTTATTTGTTTTCCTGGTGATAGGTCATGTGAGTTCTTTATAAATTTTGGAGATTAAATCCTTGCCTGATGTATCATTGGCAAATATGTTCCTCATACAGTTGGCTCCCTTTTCATTTTGATGATGGTTTCTTTGGCTGTGCAGAAACTTTTTAATTTGATATAGTCCCATTAGTTTATTTTTTTCCCTTATTTCTCTTGTGCTGGGAGACATAACAGCAAAAATATTGCTACATGAGATACCCAAAAGACAAAATTCACATGATCATATCAATAGATGTCAAAAAAGCATTTGATAAAATCCAGCACCCATTTACAATAAAAACACTCAGCAAAGTGGGAATAGAGGGAACATTCCTCAACATAATAAAGGTCATATGCAAAAAACCTACTGCCAACATGATACTCAGTGGGCAAAAACTAAAAGCATTTCCTTCAAGATGAGGAATAAGACAGGGGTGTCTGCTATCACCACTCTTATCCAACATAGTACTGGAAGTCCTAGCCACAGTGATCAGACAAGAAGAAGAAATAAAAGGCATCCAAACTGGATAAGAGGAAGTAAAGTTGTCATTATTCACAGACAACATGATATTATACGTAGAAAACTCTATAGACTTCACTAAAAAACTACTTGACCTAATAAATTAATTTGGCAAAGGAACAGGATACAAAGTCAATATTCAGAAATTGATGGAATTTTTACACATAGATAATGAGCTAGCAGAAAGAGAAACTAAGAAAACAATCTCATTTATTATTGCAACAACAACAAAATAAAGTACCTAGGAATAAATTTAACCAAGGATATAAAGGACCTATACTTGGAAAACTATAGGACACTGAAGGAAGAAATTGAGGTAGATACAAATAAGTGAAGCATAAACTCTATTCATGGATTGGAAGAATTAACATCATTAAAATGTCCATCCTACCCAAAGCAATCTATAGATTCAACAAAATTCCTATTAAGATATCAATGGCATATTTCACAGATTTAGAACAACTATTCCAAAAATTTATATGGAATAAAAAAATGACCCCAAGTTGCCTCTGCAGTCTTGAGAAAGAAGAACAAAGTTGGATGGATCACAATACTTGGTATCAAACTATACTATAAGGCCACCATGATCAAAACAGTCTGGTACTGGCATAAGAACAGACACAATGGAACAGAACAGAGCGCCCAGAAATAAACATATGTCTTTATGGTCAATTAATGTTTGACAAAAGAGGCAAGAGCATACAATGGAATAAAGAGAGTCTTTTCAGTAAATAGTGTTAGGAGAACTGGACTGGTACATGCAAAAAAAAAGAAAAAGAAAAGAAAAGAAAGAAAGAAAGTAGACCACCTTACACCATACATCAGAAGAAACTCAAAATGGATAAAGACTTAAGTATAAGTCATGTTACCATAAAAATACTAGAGGAAATCACAGGCCGTAAAATTTCTATTATTTAATCTTATTCCATCCCTGGGACCATGTAGAACAAGTTTGATTTCCTTCTTATGTCTCAGTCCCTTTAACATTGGGTGATGGCTACCACCTTTCCAGAAGAATCCTAACCAAGCAGCCCAACTCTCACTGTGGGGCATTTCGTCTTCTCTTTCTTCTGGTTGGGTTCTCAGTACAGTCACTCCCCTGCTTGTCTGAGGGTCCTTGGTTGGGAGCTTTAGCGCTGCAATTCACTCCTCTTTACAAATGTAAATAACCACTTTATCTAAGAAACTTTTTTTTTTGCTAAGTTCCTCCCTGGAGAATCAGTGGGCCTTGTGATTAGGAATACACAAGCAAATTTAGTAAATGTTTACTGGTCCATCAGTGGAAACAGATCCTCACACAGACCCAAGGTGATGAGAGATGCTATACTGGAGATACTTAGCAAATGCTACAGCTGTTAAGAGAAGGGAGAGACTGATTGTCTAGAGAAGCAGGGAAGACATCTCAAAGGAGGGATACCTGAGCCAAGCCTTTAAGGATGAGTGATAGTGAATCAAGAAAGGAGATGTAGACAGGCACCTTAAGTAAGGGGTGAAAATGAAAAGTAAGGGTACCTATACAGGGTGGGGCAAAAGTAGGTTTACCATCGTTGGTTTGGAAAATAATACAATCATTAATAAATAAGAGAAGAATAAACTCTGTGTTTCATATACTCAGAGTTGTAAACCTTCTTTTGCCCCACCCTTTATTTTTGTAATAAGAGAAGCCCGGAGTTGTTGGGATCCAAGCTTCCCAGCCTAGGCCCATGGTGGCATTTAGAAGCAGGCAGAACCCAGGTCTTCTTGCTGGGCTATGACTTTCCAGTTGCCTGCTCTGATGCCGCCATCTGAACCTACTTCTCCTGGCAAGATCCTTTTAGGCCGCTCTTCACCTTGGGCGTTACAAGTGTGATTGTTCATGCAGGTGGGTACGGTAAGGCTGACACGCAGCTGGTCCTCGGTTAATGTCGTTTTACTCAGCGTTGTTTCTTTGTAACATTGATGACATGCTGCAGAAACTTGACACTTGTTTATATCAATTAGTTTATGGTAAGAATGGTTATATCTGTCCTTCCACGACAGTTCCCAAACCTATTGAGAATGTTAAATGAGGACCTACCGCATTTCTGTGCACGGGAAAAATGAGAGTCCTGTCTACCTGACCTTTTGATAAATGAAGTGTCTTGAGGGAAGAGGCTTTCTTCATTCATTTGTGGATCCTCGCGATGTAGTAAATAGGCACAGATCAATGGAGAATTCTAACTGCCATTAAACTTCTGTCGTGTCGGTGTCTGTAGCACTTTCTTACATCATTGAAATCATCTGAAATTGAACAGAAAATTTTTTTGAAGTCTCCTATATGAATTGATTAGATTTGGGAGCGGAGAGCGTATTATTATTTTTTTATTAGTGAAGCTCTGTCTTAAAATGTAAAGGTAACACTCCAAATTTGGTGACTCTTACCTTTCTAATTATATGACCACTTCTTTTATTTTTTCAAATAGTCAATCTTTCATTTTTATTGAACCTTTATAGAAATCACCAAGGCCTCCCTACTTTTCCAGAATTTTGACACCGTTTTTACCTTTTTCTTTCTAGAATAAAAGTTCCCGCTCCTCAGCACTTTGGTGCCTCCACATGTACCCAAATCTGCCACTTAACCTTCAAAATATTATGAAAGGGCAAGGTGCCTGTAACGGTATATTTTTTAATTTTAAGTTTCAATTTTCAATTATACTTTACGTTCAATATCATTTTGTTTCGGTTGCAAATGTATTTTTAATGCTAGACGAAATGGGAGCTGTCAGCTTATAATGGGGTGCAGAGCATGTGCTTGACCGTCCCGGACTGGGGGCAAGGGGAGTAGATGATACGGCACGTAAGATACGTTGTATCACAAAAGCAAGGTAGCAGCCATGTCTTCCTGAAGGGATGAGGGCTACCACTCAAGGAGAATTGTGTACGTGGTTGAGAACATTCAGAGACTCATGGCAGAGCTGGGATAGAGCACCTGCCCTGAGAGGCAGGGGGCAGAGGCCCACCCTTGTCTGTGCATCGTTGGGAACTTTTGCCCTGACTAAAGATGGCAGCTCAAAGAGGGTAAAAGGTCCTGGGAACTGGCAAAAGGGCAGACACTAACACATCACGGGAAGGGCTAGATATGTATGAGGTCACTTAGGAAGTTCTAGGCTGAGCATTTAAATGAGGGTAGGCTGACCAAGAAGGGAGGAGCTATGTGGTCTGGAGTAAGAGAGAGGAGGCCTGAAAGTCAGAAGTCCAGGGAGTCACTGGAGCTGGCGGTGTGGTGGGGGACCTGCCCAGCCACCCAGGGTGTGTGAGAGATGCTTGGAGCCGAACTGTGACCAGGGATGCTGAGCTGCAGACTTCTGCTTTCTGAAAGGTGGTACCTCTGACTGGCGTATTCTGAAACTGGCCTGGTTTGGTAAAGGGAGGCAGGACTGTGTGTTTTGGGGTGTTTTTAAAGGAAGCGGAGCATAATGCCATCAAATATGCCATAAAATAATGGCATATTATTATCAAATAAGTCTGCCATTATTTTAAATCTGTATAATCTTTAAACAACCTCTTCCCTTTTTCACCAGACTTTTGCATTGGGCGTCACACTTCTTGGTGGCGGGCAGTCGAACCCCACAGCTAATCCAGAACAGCACTGGCGGGTTCTGTAACAGCAACGGTGACCACAAAGGGACGTTGAATATTGCCTGTGGCAGGCCAGCACCCTCAGGAGTGGGATGGTGGGACTGTGGAGTTTCCCAGTCTCTGAAAATTTCTCCGCACACCTCTTGAGGGCATTGGTCACCTAAGCAAACCTGGAAGGTGGAAAGGAAATGAATGGATCTGGGGAGGGGACAGGATCTGAGAAGCGATTTTGTTTGGCTGAAAATTTGCTTGTGAGCCTGGTTTGGAATAATGCAGTTGTGGGTTGAGGTTTTACTTATATGTTCCCAGTTTGCCTTCATTCTTTCCATCAGCTTTGGGCTTGTGTGCCCAGGCCAGCAGGGGCTGTTCTGGGCTGGTCCCCAGGGGGAGCCCACCGGGTGGAATTACGGAGGACTGGAGTGTGTACTGGCGTCATCCGATCAATGTTCAAGGAGGTGTTGGTTTACTACCGTGATTCCGTTTGGCCTACGTACGTTTTGGGTCGTGGGAATAGGTGCCTCATGGACGGTTCCCCGAGTTACTGTACCACACGCGATGGGAACAGTGTTGCCAAGGGTCAGACAAATGGAATGAAATCCATTATGTCGATGCATTTCTACTGTTGTATAAGAGGGTTTTGTTAGGGACAGAGAATTGCTTGATGGTGACCCCTGATGGTAAAACTCAGGAAGAAAGGGAGAGTGAGAGGATAAACCTAATCCATGCTCCGAGCCCAGAGGACCCAAGGTTGGTGGCCGGGGGGGCTTCCTTGCCACCACCCCCTTCGTGCGCTGCCCCTGAAGGAGAGATCATAGAGCCAATGGCTCCACTCCTCTGTGACGAGAGACAGGTCTCTCCCCCAAAGACCTGTCAGGGCACCCAATGCGGCCAGGGAGCCTCCCAATTTGGAGCAAGCCAGTTCCCTTTGAGACAATATCCTAGAGGTGGAGTAAATCAGGGACAGCCCCCTGGCTACTACTGGGCCATCACCTCGCTCTCCACTTCAGACTCACTGAATTGGAAGAATTCTAGCCTCCCTCATAGGGACGGTCCTCAGAGAAGGCAGATCTCATCACCTCCATTTTTTGCCGCGCATCACCCAAACTGAGCAGATGTATATGCACTCCTAAACATCTTGTTAACTGCGGATGAGAGACAGGTGGCGATAAATAGGGCTAGTGAAGAGGCCCAACGCCTCCACCAGGAGGATCCTGATGGGACCATCGATCCAGCTGAGGCAATTCCCTTGGCAGAACCTAACTGGAACCCAATGGCTGGGGCCTCGCCTTCCCGACACGTTACCAAAAGAGTATCCTGGAAGGGCTTAAGAAGGGCGTGCCACAGCGAAAGAGCCTGAATGTGATGTAGGCCCCTCAACCAAAGCCAACTGAGGACCCTTGTGAATGTTTTGAGAGGATCTCCTAGGCCTGTGGGAAGCACACAGATGCTGATCCACTGGCCCCCGAGAATGTGTGGATGGTGGGCATGACTTGTACTGGGCAGAGCACCCCAGACATCAGCAAGAAACCCCAGCATATAGAAGGGGCATTGGGAACGAGTCCCTCCCAGCTGGTGGACATAGCATTTAAAGTTTACAATGCCCGGGAAGAAAAGAAGACAAAACAGGTCACTGTGTTCTTAGAGGCTGGCTGGGGAGGCCAAAGGAAGAAGCAGGACGCTAAAGGGAAACGGAGAGGCCCAATGGGCATCCACCAACGTGCCCATTGCAAGGAGGAGGGCCATTGGAAGGATGAGTGCCTGAAATTCGAAAGGAAAAGTAGAAGTGAGACCCCTGGCCCAGAAGTGCTGAAAAGGGGAGGGGACTCTGATGCTGAATGAGGAGCCTGGAGGCTCTGCTGGACATCTCCTGACCTATTACTATCTCCCCATTGGAGCCCTGGGTACAGCTGACTGTGGGCAACAGGCCAATTGATTTCCTTGTGGGTATGGCAGCTACGTATTCAGTGTTGGATATGAAATTAACCAAGAAAAGTTCGGATACGGTCACGGTGACTGGGGTGACTGGACCGCCACAAAAACAGGCATTCCTGCAACCTCTGGAAGGCCAGCCTGGGGATCAAGAGTTTGTGCATAATTTTCCCTGCATGCCAGATTGCCCCATTCCATCGCTGGGCCAAGATTTACTGTGTGAATTGCAAGCACAAATAACTTTTTCTCCTGAGAAGCAGCAATCACGTGTGGAAGTCCCGCTGGAACATGCCCTCCAGCTCCGGGCGTTCCTGACCTGTCCAAAAGGTCCGGAGGTGAGACCTCCCCATCGAGACCTATGAGCAGGTTGATTGAACTGTTTGGGCTGCTGGAACCCCATGTAAAGCAGTTAACGTGCAATCCGTAGCAGCTAATCTAAAAGGGGCACGGGTCCCACGAAAGAAGCAGCGCCCCGTCAAGACGGAGCCTTTGGAGGGTATCCAGCCAGTGCTGCAGAAATCCTTAAAATTGGGACTAATTTGGCCACGCCAGTCTTCCTACAACACTCCCATTTTGCCAGTCAAAAAGCCTCGCTGTGATGAACAACGGTTTGTACAGGATCTTAGGGCCACGAACGGCTTTGTTCGGGACATTCATCCGGCAGTGCCCGATCTCTGTACTTTCCTGGCTATGGTGCCAGGGGATAGCAAATGGTTTGCAGTCCTGGACTTGAAGGGTGCTTTTTTCTGCATCGCAGTCGATGAATAAGCTCAGCTACTATTTGCTTTTGAATGGTAGAACCCAGAGACGAGAGCCACACTCGGATACTGCTGGACTGTGCTGCCACAAGGATTTAAGAACTCCCCGACTGTATCCAGGAAAGTGCTGGCAAAAGGCTTAAGGGCTGTTCAGTTGAAATCTAGGGTTCTTTTGCAATATGTAGATGACATATCGATAGCCAGCAGAAGCTACGAGGACCGTTTGCACGCCACCACCACAGTCCTAAATCATTTGGCAAGAGGAGGACATAAGGTTTCACCTCGTAAGTCCCAGATTTGTAAACAGGACGTGGCATACCTTGGATTCCTACTGGAACAAGGTACTAGGTATGAGCTTGACGGCAGACAGAAAGCAAGCCATCGCTACATTAAAAACCCCAGGGAATGGAAGGCAGCTCTGCGGGTTTTTAGGGATTTCAGGGTTCTGCTGAATTTGGATTCCAAGCTTTGGACTTGCAGTAAAACCACTGTACAATGCCTTGAAAGGCCTGGACTCTGAACCCGTTGAATGGACCGGGGATGGTCAGGTAGCATTTGATATCTTGAAGGAAAAATCCTAGTGTCAGCTCCTACGCTAGGACTGCCCAATTGACAGAAGTCTTTCAAAGTGTGTGTTGATGAAAAGCAGGGGATTGGACTTGGGGTACTAACCCAGACTCTAGGAACCTGACGCATAGCCTGTCTTTCAAAGAAGCTGGATCATACCACGAAGGGATGGCCACCATGCCTCCCAGCAGTAGCAGCTTCCCATGACATCTTATAAGAAGCTGAGAAATTTACTTTGGAATAGCCCCCTACATACAGTATTGGTACAACACCAGGCCCTGACTCTATTGGAACAAAACGGAGGGTATTGGCTGACAGCAGGGTGCATGGGGAAATACGAGGCCATTCTGGTAGACAACCTAAACGCTACCTTGCAGACCACCACAACCCTGAACACAGCCACTCCACTCCCAGATACGGAGGGGACTCAGACCTCCAGCAGGACCCCTTGGAAATTATTGACCAAGTTTATTCTAGCCAGCCAGCTCTGCCGGACCAGCCTTTGGCAGCACCTGACTAGGAGCTGTACACAGACGAAAGCAGCTTCGTGGACAACAGCCAGCGTTGAGCTGGGTATGCGGTAGTCACCACAGACACGGTAATAGAAGCCCAAGCCCTGCACCGGTAACCTCAGCACAAAAGACTGACCTGATAGCCCTCACAAGAGCCTTACTGCAGTCCCAAGGAAAGAAGGGTAACATAGGCACAGTCTCCAAATATACCTTCATGGTCATCCATGCCCATGGAGCAATGTGAAGAGAGAGAGAGACCTCCTAACCTCAGGGAACAAGGATGTCAAACACGCAGAGGAGACTGTAGAATTGCTACAGCCAGTGAATCTACTGGACCAGGTGGCCGTAACGCACTACCCAGAACACCGGAGGGATGGTTCCCAAACAGGTCAGGGAGACCAAACCACTGATAACACAGCAAAGCAAGCAGCCAGAGAGCCATCACCCCTAGGGGCTTTGGTCCTCTGTTTGGACTTGTCACAGCTTAAACCTCACTATGGAGAATGGGGTGAGGAGCAGCCAATGAGTGGGGGGACTCACTGACATGATCCCAATCCCATTTGGAAGCTCAGCGCCTGTGGTATGATCTTACTCCTTGGGGCTCCAGCGTATCCTGTCCTCAAACGCCTATACGAAGGGACATGTGATGGAGGGGACGCCTTAATGGACTTCATTGGGCCACATCTGAAAGGCCTTCCCTCGGAAAGGACTATTCAGAGGATTACCCAAGCCTGCCAACTGTGTGCGGAGAACAGTCCTAACACGGAGTGTACCCCAACAGGAAAGGGAGTACAAGATAAAGGGTTGTGTCCATTTGAGGACTGGCAGGTGGACTCCACACAAGTGCCTAAAGCCAAGGGGGATTTCAAATTTTTGTTTGCCTTTGTGGACACTTTTACGGGATGAGCAGAGGCACACCCCGCTAGGACTGAGAAGGCAGCCGAGGTGGCAAAACTGTTACTTAAAGAAATAGTTCCTAGGTTTGGAGCTCCTCATAGCATTCAGAGCAACAGGGGACCATGGTTCACTTTGGGCATCGCCCAGAAGGTTGGCCAGACACTGCAAATACCATGGAAATTGCGTGCCTCTTGGAAACCTCAATCTATGGGGAAGACTGAGAAAATGAATCATGTGATAGAGAAGACCCTGGAAAAAATATGCCAGGACACACATCTGAAATGGGACCAGGCACTCCCCATTGCCTTGCTCCGAATTATGGGGGAATCCAGAAATGGGCCTAAATTGAACCTATCTGAAGTAGTTTATGGGAGTCCCCTCCAAATACCTGGTTTAGGAACACCCCCTTTACATTTGGAGCACAAGTCAAGAATTAAGCAATATGTGCAACATTTAGGGCAAACACTAACTGTTTTGCACAGGTTTGCTCGTTTGCCGGTTTGCCTGCCCATCTGATGGGCCCCTGCACCCGTTCCAGCCAGGGGGCTGAGTCTTACTAAAGACCTGGAAGCAGCTGGCCCAGCAATGGACTGGTCCTTGTGATGTCCTGTTGACAAAGCATTCTTCCCTGTAGCTGATGGGAATCCAGCCCGGGATCCATCACACACGGATAAAATGGGCACTGCCTGAGGGGGACGCAGACCCTGCTGCTGTGGTTGGTACTGGAAGGGAAAGCTGGACCTGCGTTCCGGAGGAAGGTTTGAAATTCCTCATCCGTAAAAAGGACAGTGAACCCCAACACGGGGTGGCAAAGTTTCTTTCACTTTATTCACGTGCTTGTGCATCTGGGAACTTTTAGCTGCCAGGTCCTGAGTTTGAACATGGTCCTCCCCAGTGTGGAAAGGAACAAGAACTGAAAGTGGATTAAGGTTAAATCTGAACGAGTGAAGACATATGGAAAGGTTGTGAAGGTTTTAAACCCGGAGGAAAGGAAACCGCAGCTGTTGGGTGTGATTATTCTTTATTTGCTTGTTTTCTGATCTTATGGAGTTGTAGTTGGAACTTTGCTCTTTTGGGGACATCATGAATCCTCTGTCCCTGCTTTTTGGCCAGTGAGACCCAGGAGAGCTCACCGGTTGGAGGGAGTGCCTTTTTGCCGTGCGGAACCTAGGAAGGGTCAGGTGGTGCCAGGGGAATCCCACCTGGGGCAGGAGAGCCTGCCTATGCCAAGACACCGGGTGGTGAGAGGGCATGTCTCTGCCAGGGGACCAGGGGACGCACTGGTGGGCGAGAGAGTGCCTCTACCGCCGAGGCTTTGGGCCGTGTAGGGCCTAGGAAAGCTCGCCTGTGTGACCAGTTATTGGGACAGGTGGGAAGGGAGACAGGATTCTAAGGCTAGGTCTAGTCCCCCTGTTTCCTTTGGGGCGCTGTCTTTGCTTTGGCTTGTGCTTTGCTTCTGTTCTGGAATGAAACTGAGGCTTCCCAGGAAGAGCTAACACTTCACACCAAGTGGAAAAGTGAACAAGGGAAAGTATAAGGGATGGAAACACAGTTTTAATGAATATGAGAAGGACAAGGATTTTCCTTCATGCTTTGCATTTCTCTCCCTACCTGATCCCTGCAGAATTAGGCATTTTGAAGGAGCGAGTGATGACATAAGGCACCTTTGCATAAAACCAATTAAGACCCGTTGCCAATGGTGGTTTTACTAACCCAGACTTTGACTGGAATGTCATTCCTGAAGGAGTCATGCCAGGGCTCAGGTTGTTACCAGAAAGCCTTGAGGAACTGGGATTGACTTTCGAAGCTAGTGAAAGCCCACAAGAAAAAGCCTCGTACTTTGGTTGGTTGTGTGGTTGTGGCAGTCTTTCCAGGGAAGAAACGAAGGTTGCTTTCCTGAAAGATGGTAAGGTAGAACCTTAAGACACAATGGAAACCTCAAGGACTTGGGAGAAGCAGGGACTACAGACAAAGCCAGATGGCAGGTGTGTGATTTAGCCTCTGCCCTGAACGGAAGACTGAAGAGTCAATCTAAAGATTCCTTATGTGAGAGCCACCAGAGCAGACTTAAAAATCATATGTGATCAACTGTTGCTTTTGTTTTATTTATGCAATGAATAGGCAAAATTAAAACTGGGTTGAATGCAGCCCCTTTAATGATAATGAGGGTGATCTTAAGGAGAAAGATTGCGACTCAAGGGAAATCACAATGCTCAGGGGTGGACACTAGACCAGTGCAGCTAACTGCCTTCAAATTTAGTTTTCACTTGGAAATTGAAACTGGACTTGTGACATCATCAAAGATGCTCAATTTACAGGCAAGGAGGATCTGTCAAAGTGTTAGTGTTTGATGTCACTCCAGCAAAGGACTTGCAGCTGGGTCTTCCCAAAAGGCAGTCCTGGGGACGCAGAGACTGGCTTGTGGGTTGTGTGAATTAACATGTGTGTTCTTCCTTCTGTTCTCACAGGCCTTATGACCTCCTTACCTGAGTGACAGTTTACACAATATAGGCCTCACTTAAGAAAACCATCCACATTGCCACTTCCTGAGACCCCACAGTTTGGCTAGACTAAGTGGTTGGGTTGGCGAAGTAGGGGGCGGTCTGTGTGCTTTACTTGAAAACTGGTTTTCTTTTCTGTCGTAATGGCTTGGACAGAAAAGACCGAAATATGTTAAAAAGGGGGGAAATTCTAGGATATTTCCCTCAGCCCAAGCTAATTATAGTGGGCAAAAGGGCTTTGGAGAGGTGAGACATGGTTTGCCCACCTTCCTCTGGAGAAGCCACTCTTTTCCTAATGTGGGACATAGTAGGATTGGTCCCTACCTTTGTCATTTAGCAGTCACGGTGTTAATTGTGCCTTCTAACCCTCTTGCCAAATTTGTTGCCTGTAGACTATGACAAGGATGCCAACTTGTGCAGGGATGCTGATCTCGCACATCGAGCACGCAGCTCTCCCGGGACAGCCAACTGACCTGGACCCCACAAGGTCCCTCCCCATGCGTGAAGGCCACCCTCCACTCCATGCCCCCACGATCTTAGGGATCTCTGCACCCAGGGGTACGCAGGACCACGACCATTGCCAGAAGGAAGTAGCTCCGGAAGATTACGAGACCTTCAGCCATTGCCCCGTGTAAGACTGCAAAGGGTCTAGAGGTCTGGAAGTAGGGTTATAACAGGATGAAGAGCATAAGTAACCTCCCTAGTTGTTGATTAAGGGGAGGGGCCAGGGGATGCTACGTCATTTAAGATACATTGGGTAACAATGGCGAGGTAAGAGCCATGCCTTCCTGAAGGAATTCGAGCTGCCACACAGGGCAAATCGTGTGTGGCATTGAGAGCACTCAGGGACTCATGACATGGCCAGGATGTAGCACCTGCATGAGGAGCAGGGGACAGATGCCTATCCTGCATGTCTGTGCATCACCGGGAACTTCTGCTCTGACTAAAAATTGCAGCTGAAACAGGGTAAAAGACACTGGGAACTGGCAAAAAGGGCGGACACTAACACACCATAGGAAGGGCCGGACAGGAGGTCACCCAGGAAGTTCTGGGACTGAGCATGTAAATGAGGGTGTTCTGAGAGAGAAGGCAGAAGCCATGCAGTCTGGAAGAAAAGAGAGGAAATCTGAAAGTTAGAAGTGCAGTGAGGTGCCTGAGCTGGCAGTGCAGTGGTAGGGGACCTGCCCAGCCACCTGAATTTGTGAGAGATGCTTGCAGCTGAACTGTGACCAGGGATGCTGAGCTGCAGACTTCTGCTTTCTGAAAGGTGGTACCTCTGACTGGCGTATTCTGAAACTGGCCTGGTTTGGCAAAGGGAGGCAGGACTCTGTGTTTTGGGGTGTTTTGAAAGGGAGTGGGACATGAAGGCAGAAATCTGCTATTATTCTAAATCTGTACAACCTTTAAATAAACAGCCCTTTAATTTTTCACTGAACTCTTGCCCTGGGAGTCCTGTTTCTTGGCAGCGGGCAATCGAACCTGCAGCTGTTCCAGAACAGCATTGGCGGGTTCTGTAACAAGCCCCCAAGCATCCAATGTGTGTACTCCCTTGGTTCCCTTTTATCCATAAACTTCACAGGTCTGTCTGTTTGAGCATGTGAGTTTAAACCACGCAGGTCTGAAGCCAATCTTTCAGCTTTGCACAAGGAAGACTCCAGTTTGGGTGGAACTAAGGCTTTCCACCTCAAGAAAACGTGACCGCTGTTCCAGGCCTTCGCACCCGCAGGAAAGGCTGAGGAGATGGCATTTTTCCCGTCCCCTGTGCGCTGAGCCCTGGCTGGGAAGCTGTGCTGAGACCTCGCACGCCTATCGAGAACTGCTCCGTTTGCCAGCGTCCTGCGGGACTTGTGAGCAAAAGCTCGTCGGATTTCAGAGCTAGGTGTTTGCAGGGTCTGTCCTGCACTGGGGGCTTTACATCTGGGGGCTGGGTGTGCACCCAAGTCTTGCATTCTTCAGGGAGAAGGTAGGAGCTGAAGGTTCCTTTTCAACGGTGTGAGGCTGTGCCCACAGTGGCGTGCTCGGCACCAGGGTGCCTCAGTCTTTCCTTCATATTTTGACGTGGGTACGTGTGTGGGAGCCACTCACCTATGCTTGGATTTTCACAGGAGGAAAACGCCCTCCTATGTGTAGCTATATGTTCCGTGCACCCACGAGAGAAGGAAATTTCAGGCCTTCTATGTCACCATTATGATAAGGAAGCCTAGGAATTTGTATCATTAAAAACCCCCTCCTGGGTTGTTCAGAGCCAGGTTTGGTTACCAGAATTTTCTGGAGGTCTTTAAATATCACCAAAGAGGAAAAAATCATGTCGTGGGGGTGAACAAATCCCTTTGAAGATGTCTTAACTCTTCCAAACCACTAGAAGCTTTAGATTTACTTCCACCTATGGGAATCAGCATGTGTCTCAAATTATATTTTGCAATTTAATTCTGGTTTTATCACACAATATAAGAAACAAAATACATACAATTATTACATTGAGAAAATTTAGTAAGGTTGTCTTTGTGACCTATTACATGATCATTTTTTATAAATGTGCCATTGATACTTGATGACTAAAAGTTAAATGCAAAGATATAAAAACAAATAATGTTATTCAAATATTTTATTCTTTTATTTTAAACATTTGCTCTACGAAAAGTTGAAAAAGTATATTAAAATTTCACTGTCAATTCTGATTTGGTCTGATTTAACTTGTATTTCAGTTATTAATGTATGTACATAAACCCTGTCATTGAAATTTCAACTGTAATATGTTACATATATTAATTTTCATTACAGATTGTAGCTTCTATCAATGTGAAGTTGTGTGTCTTTTAAGATGGCTTTCATTGAATTCAACTTTGTTTTGATATTTCACCTCTGCATCCTTTCAGTTTGCATTTGGTCTGCATGTCTTAACCTGTCCCTTATGTAACAAATTTTATCATCATTTATTTTAGACAGGTTTCCTGTGTTAAAACTAAGCTCTGAGGTCACACTGTTGGTTTTCAAATTCTGGCTCTAAAACTTACTTGCTGTGTAATTTTGGGCGAATTTCTCAGCATGCATAAGCAGTGTTATGATTTCAGACAGGACACTGGAATGTGATAAATAATAAATAGTGGCCATTATATATAAATTGGCAGTAACAGTTGCAGTCTTTGGTAGTCATGTAATACCATAGTTAATAGTGGTAGTAATTACATCAATGATTTAGTCTTATATATGTTAATTTTTTTAGTGTTCTCTTCTATCCTTTTTCATGTGTTTTACACTCGCCTGTTAAAAAACTTTTCTAGAGGTTGAGAATCTATGCATTATTTTAAAACCATTAGTGATTTACACATAATTTTAACTTTACATATTTAAAATCTGACTCAACCCCATCTTTTTGTTTATAAAAAATGGTAGTTAGATATTTATCCTTCTTTCTGAAATATTTAAAAATCATTTTTATCACCTTTAATTTTTTCCAATGAATAATATTTCTTTTTAAATAGTAATACTTGAGAGATTTCTTATTTCTGCCTTTTATGTCATATATATCTGTTCTTTTAACATATGAATATATGCATGTTTTCCTTGGTTTGGGAAGAATGTCCCCTAATTATCTTTTAATTCTTTTACTTGTTTTCTGTAGTATTTAAAGTGTTAATTCATTGTGTTTTAAATTCATAAATCATATTTTTCATCTTCAATAAATTGTTCTGGATGTTATGGTGTGTACATTTATTTCCCATTTTTGATGTTTTTTACTGATAAAGTTTGGCCCATCATTTCTTCTACAGCTTTTCTCAATAATTTTATCTACAATGTTTCTGAATAATTTTGGTTTTGGCATATTTTATATATTCAACATAAAGTTAATTTTGTCTTCTGAGTCATTTTATGAATTTTAAAATTAGGAGATATTAATTTACGTTTATTGCCTAGACATATTTGATCATGTTGTTTTCATTCTTTGATCCGTATTTTCCATAATTTTAATTTTTTTCTAGTAGTGCTTACAACCTTGTGTTTTTCCTTTTACTAGTAGTTACCCTTAAGTTTTGTATTTCAATTATTCTCAAAACTATAAATTTATCTATAATAAGAAAAAACCCAATATCTATAGTCTCGTATTTATTAAGGTAAGGAATTTTCTAGTATCTTAATTCTTACAATATCTTTTCATATTCCACTATTTGTTAAGATAATCTAGACTTATATCTACCATATTATTATTATTAAATAATTTTCTTAACTATCTGTATTTGAAAAACTATAACATTTAAATTAATTTTGGTGAATACATATGCGCACACACAAAAGAGGCTTAATGTCTATTTAAACAGTTTTGGTATTTCATGCAAGTCCTCGTACAACACTATTCAATCACCTTTAAGTTCTTTAATTCAGATTTGTGTTGTTTGGGGCCATTTACAATTTATTTTTTTGAGAAAAGGTGTATCAACGTCATGCTTTTGAACACTTGCGCACCTGAAAAATATCACAGCTTTGTCAGGAATCGCTTAGCCTCTTAGTGTTCTTTTGGAGAAGTTAGCATTCAATGTAATCTTTTTTGCTTTGTGATAGTGTGATAACAGTGATGTTTAGCATTTATTAAGAACTCCATCTACATATATTTTTATAGACATACTATCGTCTAATCTCATCAACGACTCTTTAAATGCTTTTATTGCTCTCATTTTATAGAAGAGGAAACTGAGTCTCAGCAAGGGGGAAAAACTCGACCCTCTCTCACAGTGAGGAAGGTGGCAGAGCCACACCTCTGACACCAGACCAGGACTCTAACCCCTTCTGTTTTAAAGTCTTTTTCCTTTAATATGTGTATATATATAGGATTCTTTCCTTTACTTTAAAAAGTAAAGAAAAGAATGCACATTATGATGAGATACTTGTGTCCATTCATTTGAACTGGTACATGGTGAGCCTTTTTATCGGAAAACCTGGCCCTTTTTCAGCTCGGAAATATGTACTGCAGCTTGATTATAAATCATGTGCATTTGTCTAGCTCTTTCTGAAGACATAGAAAGTGGCCCCTTTGCTCTGAATTTTGGAAGCACACATCTGTTTTACCATCCGTGCCATTGATCTGTGTTTCTGTGGCATGGATCTTGCTGATGGAGGAATCTCGTTTTCAGGGAATTAATCACGAAGAATGAGAGCCTCTGGGTGTACAGGAAAGATCTCTGTGCTAAGAGGAAATGCACTGCCTTCCTGGCTGCTAAGCAGTCACCTGACTTCTGTGAGCCCTGGTGGTCTCATTTGGAAATGGGGGGGGGGGGGTAATTGCCACACCCGCCTCCCAAGTGCAAGAAAAGTAAGACCTGTGGTAATGCTGCAGAAGTTGAAAAGTACAGCTGAGACAGTCAAGCTTTTTAAAATTTATTTTTAGTGCTCCATCCAGGACAATGATTAACACATATAAAACATTATTGCTGAAAACAAACTAGTCTACAACGAAATAGCCTAAGACCATCATTTTACGAAGGAGAGAACTAAGGTCCGGAGAATGTAAGCGACTTGCTCATGGTGTCCTAACAAGTAGGAGATTTGAGGCTAAACTGTCCTGGTCTCCAGCAAAGAGATTTGAATTATTTTTATTTGAACTTGAGATGCATTTTTCAGCCAGCAGCAATGTGGTAGCAGCCAGGTCATTCGCTGTAACAGCCCTTCAAGGCTTTGCAGGCTGCTTTTCATATGCAGACGTGTCCGGGAGTTAATTTAGGGTGTAGGCAGTGAGCCAGCTCCGCTGAATGCTGGGGGCCTCTTCCTTGGTGGCATTTTGGTGATTTTAAAAACGGTTCTCCCTGCTGAGTGATAAGAACTGTTTCCCCAGGGAAAGTGCAGTCTGCATAGCTAAAAGGGTCCCCTAACTTTTTCCCGGACAATTCCTTCTTAATAAAACCTTCAAAGAAAGAAAACTAAAAAAAGCAAAACCCCCACCTCGTTAAAGAAATAACCAAGCAAAATAATTCGAGTAACAGTCTAAGATATCTCAAATATTAAACTAACAGCACGTGAAGAGATTCGTAGCTGACACAAGTAAAGAATAGTCAAATAGGGCAAAGAACCCATTTAAAAAAATACCCTTTCTTCTTGTCAGAACCCCCAGATGTGCGCCAAGTGATCAGTGTTTCCATTAAAAGTTCAAAAGATGGAATCCAGATGTTTCTCTCAGCTTCGTGGCCTTTGACCCCTGATGCATTTACTTGCTCTTGGAGGTTTCGGTCATATGACTCTCTGAACTTTATGCTCTACCTAAATAGCTCTGAAATTTACTCTATGATAATGGAGCATAGAGTTGTTTGGGTTGGGGATCAATTTCATGTCTATGAAGTGTTGCTGAAACTTTAAAGTTTTCTTTTTTTTTCTTGCAGTTCCTTTCGAAAGAATGTCCTTGTTTAAGTCATGTTATCACTATTCTATCTGAAATTTTAAGAGCTAAACATTTTAAGTGCCATATGTTTGACCTACATTGGTAATAGAGGGTTGAAAAAATAAAGGTAGTAATAGAATATAAATGATCTTTTTAAGTATTGCTATGTAGCGTTAATAAACATCGCTGTGACGCGGTGGACAAAATGTTCTAAGAACAAATGGCTTTAAAATATATTTCTTGGCTTTCAATACCAGTCAAAGGATCGTCTCCACTCACGCAACAAAGCAACAAAACGTGTTCTGAGGACGATAAACAGCTCTCCATCCTGGACGCAAATGCGTTAGCTCGTAGCCATAGGGTGGCAACAGGACCTTTTGGGAATGTAAAACAAAAGTGCGGGGAAAGACACACACTTCCAGCGGCCAGGATTCGACATGGAAAGTCAGTTGTAACGTATAATAACTGAAGAATGTTTACGTAAACCTTTTTCCTGCTAGCTCTATGAGCAGCTCCCCCCCCCCATTGATCAGATGTATTTATTGATGTAGATTCCTGCTGTGGAAAATAATAACAAAACCATGATCATTTCTTTAACATTTTCGGAAGTCCTTAAAATGCCATTTTTCACACCCTAGATCTGTGGTGGTGGGATGCTGGGTTTCTTTCTCTGGGCGGGTTGAGAGGAGGGCTGCAGACCTGCTGTGGTCAAGCTGGGTGGGAAAAATGTGGTGTTAGCGGTGATCCCACAGGATTCTTGGAGTTGTTAGCCAATGTTGTTTTTGATGAAACCATAACGGGGCCACTGAGACAAACCGTTCCCTGAGACTAACATGATTCTTCAGGAACTAGATGTGGTAGGTTTTTATCCTTCACCTCAATATTTTGTTGGTAAAAAAGCCTAAGGTGGAAAGAGAGATGCTGGATTATCTGTCCAAGGAAAATTTCACTAAAGAAAACAAAATAGAATATAAATATTACTCCTTTCTGAGGATGCAAAATTATCCACTAGACCTTCTGATAACAGTTCCCTTGGACGGTGAGTGACTGGTTGTCTTCCCCTGAAAGGCCAGTTAGTCCGGAGAAGGGGGAACTGGCTTCCTCTTTGTTTTGGAGGGCTGGGAAGCTGTCTCCTGTGAATTGGAATGTTTCTCTACCTTTCCCATCACCCCAGCTTTAAGTAGTAAGCAGAAATTTAAAAATAAAAATAATCTTCAATTAGAATTTTTACAGCCAAATCCCGTTTTTCCTTCCCAGGGAATAATTAGGTGAACTGTTCCTGCTGTACTTACGCACATGTCATTTCATATAGCCACGTGGCTTGAATTTCTTTCAACGGGATTTACTACTAGAGACAAGAGTAATGTAACAAAATTGATAAGTGGCAGGTGCATAAATTTTAAGTAATAGCTTTTATGTAGCCAGAGTTCTATTAGCCAGGTAGTAAAATAAGGCAATTATTTGGATAATTCGGGTAAAAATATGATTCTATTTGATGGAGGATGGGAATCAAAATGATATACTAAATTGACTACCAGTTTTATTCACTTATTTATTTAACAAATATTTACTAAATATCCAAGGATAAAACACGTTTCTTTCTTTGCCTTACAGAGCATATGATGGAGTTAGGCTGCCTCGATGCATACGTGAGACAACACCTGTAAGTGCTCATTATTACCTGGATCAGGTAGGTTGACTCTTGGGTCATCCCTACTGGCATCACTTGAGTTGCTGTACCACAGTTGCTCAGGCTGTTCCTATTTTTGCCACACTTGAAGGGTATTATATAGTTGCCACCTCAGAGAAACAGAAATTATTTTTAAATGACTTCAACATTTTCAATTTTAATTTATTCATAAATTTACTAATAATTAGACATTTATAAATTCACAGGTATTTCTGACGGAAGAGTCCTAATTCTGACAACAGGTCTGCTTCATGAAGGACTTGCACATTTTCTTAGGAGTCATCTGTGGCTTGGTCGGTGCTTTGGTTCTCATTCTTGCATCTTCTTTCCCCTCTTCTGTCGTGCTCCGCCATCCTCACAGGGACGGATGTCTTCGTTAACAGTCCTGCCATCGGCAAAATAACAGGTACGTTGAAATGCCAAGGCTCCACCCCATTTTATTTCACTTCCTCTGCCCTGAATGAAAACCTGGGCCACCTCCCACAATTCTGGTCTCCCTCTGATAATAAAGACTCCACGGGTCACCTCAAGTCGTTAAGTCGAGGAATCAAGTCACAAGTAATTAAAAAATGCAATTGCATTTGAACTCCAAAGCTTGACTTAGCTTTAAGCCTGCAGTGAGGAAGGCGGAGGGTGGGGTCAGTTGGTCTCTCTGCTGTCTGCTCTGTGTTCCTCTTACCTTCTGCTCCCTACTCTCCGTCTAGAGTTTTTCTCGCCATCCCAGGGTCGAAGGTAGGGGTGACAGAATGAGGAGAGGTACGGCAAGAGGATGGACATCAGTTCATCAGTTCAACGGGAAGTGTCCTGCCCCCTGGATACGGAGAATTGCTAAACTGATTTTTTCCCTGGAGGGCATGTGCTTGCCATAACACGGGCCCTCTCCCATGCATCCCTCGTGTTGATCTGTGGGACTCACTGTCACATCTTGACCTGCCAACCCACAGAACGTGGGCCTCTCTCACCTTTCACCACCAAGGCAGGCAGCCAACGTTCCCTGACACTCTAGATTCCCAAGGGTGAAGTCAGGCCCCAGTCCCTGCTCCAGGAATTCCACAGTCGTCAGGAGACACAGGCCAAACTTGAAGTAGCTTCCTGACCCGGCCCCCTGTCTTGGTTTGTGCGAGGAGGGGCCAACCTCAATACCTTCATCCAAGGAAAAGAGTGAAGAATGATGACACAAGACACTTTCCCTTAAAAAAAAAAAAAGTTTCTTCCCACCCTTCTTCTCACACACAAAAAATTATTTTTTCCTTATTATCTTCTGGATCTGACCAGTGTGCCACTGGATCTGACCAGTGGCACAGTTTCCGTGATCGTTCCCTTTCTAAGCGCCCATGTAAGACGGGTTCTATCTCCCTCTGTGCTGCCCAACCTTATTGAACAGGGGTCTCAGTGGAGATTGAGGCAGGGAGAGTCCTGAACTTCCTTTTCACGTGAGTACTGGAAACGAGTGATTTAACTTTGCTGACACAGAGAAGAGATTTCCTTCCTCTTTTGTAAAGTGCATCCGCGGTTAATGCAGCCCTCTCTTCACACATAGCACCCCTTAAAAGTCATACTCCACCGTGCATTTATTCATTTCTCTGTCTCAGGCAAGAAGAGGTAATTTATTGAACTCTTGGAACAATGGAGCTGGAGGGGCACGGCTTCTCGGCACCGCCCTTACCTCGCTGCTGCGTTAGGAAATGTGGGTTCTCTCTCTGTGTGTTTGTTGTACGGCCTACCTCAGAATGTCCCCTGGACACAGCAGATTACTTTCCAACGAATGGCCGAAACCCGAGTGTTGGACGAGAGGAAGATAATGAAGTCTAGGCTGAAGTGGCCGTGAAAGGGTTTGTCCACGAAATGGGCAGTCCTCCTAGAAGGTCTCAGCTAGTGTTTGACCATACCCGTGAAACCCAGACATTAACGACTGACTTTAGAATCAATGAAAATTTAAGGCCTGAAATGAGTCCGATACTTAAATTCTAATGTGGCAAAAAAAATGATGGCTTGGATTCCACATTTTATTCTGTCCTCGATGCATAAAACATGGGGTCACAAAAACTGATCGTGGGAATTCTCAGACATTTGTTCCATGGATTTGGGTATTTAATAAGATCAAATCACTTGCTAATTTCATAAAAACTATTGTTAACATTTCACAATCGTTTTTGCTAAGACCAGCAATGGCCATATCAGGGTTTACCGCCTTGCCCACGTGAAGCCGTGTGAATTAATTGGTCCCAGCTTGCACTGCTGTTGTCGAATCAACGCAGTCTGGCTGCCTTCTGTGAAATGCCAACTAACAGATCAAAGCCTCTGGAGAATGACCCCTATTTTCCCCCAAATATGTGTGGTTTTCTGGAAATCCATATCTCCTGCCTCTTTAAATGTCTGTGGGTCATTATGAGAAGACAGTTCCCATCATTTTTGCCTGGGCCCCCCGTGTGCCTAATGTGCAGCCCTATAAAACATCATCCGTGAAGTGATGGGCCTGGTGGGTCATCCATGCTCCTGCCCCCTTACCTGTGCTCGAACCCTGGCTGTCCCATCCCCGCTTCTGGTGTCACCCGAAACAGGGCAAGATTGGTGCTTTGTGCTGGGCTTAACATTCCTTACCGTGGTCGGTCCACTTGTTCACACTGCATCTTGGAAGAAGATGCTAAGACAGAAAGCACAGATCAAACATTTTAGCCATTTTTACTCTATATGGATATTTATTAATTATTAATATTCGATTCACATTTCATTGTAGTAAATATACGAAACTTAGTATTTATCACTTTACCTATCCAAAAGTGTACAATTCAGTGATGTTAAACACGTTCATCATCTTGTAGAAACATCACCACTATCAATACCCAAAACGTTTTTTAACCATTCGTAACAAAAACTCTGTACCACTAAATATGAGCTCCACCCCCTTCAAATAAGATTAATATTAATAACAATGGAAGCCGTCCGGATGGTGTAGGGGTTGACTGAGTCACAGTTTTTGCCCTGCTCAGGAATTCCCACGATAGAAAACCGAGTGGGCAGGGAACAAGAAACCAAGTCCCAAACGTTTTCTCCCGCAATGTGTAAAGAAAAGGTGGGGCGGATGTGCCTTTAGCTACTAAAAAGCAGTCTTCAATCCTCTAGTGTTCTGGCTAGTTTGCTTTAATTTTTTCTTTTGTGTTTAGGCAAATCGAGTATGAGCCAAGCCTGGAGGGAACCCCCCTGTGGCCCTCATGTGTAACATATGCCTTCCTTGCAAGAAAACCCACAAAACATGGTGCTTGGGCAGCCAGGATGTTCCAAAGATCCCGGCTCAGAGCAGCAGGGCAGATGACAAGTCAGTAAGGTCCAGGGCTGGCCTCCACCCGTCTTGCTTGTCTCTCGGGAAAGAACCTCCCACTGGCACTGCTGTGCAAAGGGACAATTCGTTTTAACAGGCTGAGCTGCTCTAGGGGACAGCGAGAGCAAATCAGCCCAGCGTCCCGAAGTAAACCGTATCTAGCTGAAGGATGTCTGGTTCCTTTCTGGAAAGAATGTTCTTCGCTGAGTTGCAGTTTGCCAAGGGTCAAATATGACAGAAACGAAGTGTTGCTAATAGTGATTGAAAAGGGTCCCCACTGTTTGTGGCCGGTGCTGGGTAGTAGAAAGGCCGAAGCTGTGAGCTGGGAAGCAGCAGGACCCAGTAAACTTTTCCCCGAGACTTACTAAACTTTGAGTCACCTCTGCTCCCCCAGCCGTTTTGTCAGCCTGTTTGGGGGAAACTGATATTATAATTACTAATCTCAGCAAGGGCCTAATGTGCAACCTGAAGCCTTTTCATCCTTCGGTGCAATTAGGGCGGGAGGGCAAGGCCGGCAGACACTGGCGGGCTCCACCCCCTGCTCCCAAATCACCCTGCTTCGGTTTCATCCACACCCTCGCATCCTCTGCAGACAGGTAACTGAGCAGTGCCCCGCGCCGGGGCCTCGAGTGAGGGGAAATTATTCCTGCCCAAACTGGCTGGGAGCTATTAAAGGTTTAAATGTCACCTCAAAAGAACTCTCTGCTAACCTTTAAGTGGTGGCGTCTCGAGGGCTGTTTCAGGCAGGATTTGCCCCCTCCCAGGGAGTCTGGAGAGCTGAGAACATTTGTCTGTGCTGTGTCTCCACCCCCTCCCCTTCCTTCTTTCGCTCCTCTCAGGGAATTACCACTGTGCTTTCAAAGGGGAATTTGTGGGACAGCCGGCACCTGCCGGACTGAGCTTCCCCGTGAAGGCTGTCTCGGCTGAGTGTATAATTTCATTTAATCCTGAATAGCCCCCTTTACCTATTGTCGACAAATTCCTTTTAATCCTAACCACCACTTAGGAGAATATTTACTATCAAAAGGAGACAAATCGCTATTTAAATGTGGATTTACTCCAGTCTGAAACTATGACAGGGACATACTGGAAAAATGATAATATGTAAATAAAAACTGGGGACAGATTTATCCCCCGAGAAAGCTGGGCAGAGCAGTGGATTAAAGTCGTATGTGATCTACTCTGAGTGGCCTCAATTCAGACCCCGCATTCAGTCAGGACGGGCAACACAATTCATTTTGCTTACTTCGGTTCATTTGGCCCTAGTTCTCAGTGGCCCTCTGTTACCAGGCTTACACCTCCGGTAAGTAGGCCTTGATGTTTATGGCACTTTGGAGCAGGATAATGCAAACTACACATTATTTATGGGTGCGCTCTCTCAGCGTAAGGGGCATTTGTCAGGAGTGTGAATGCAGGTAGAGTAAGTAGATGTATGTTAGCTCAGCTAGCCTGGTTTCCAGAAGCTAACTAGGGGGAAAAAAAGAGCTAAATAAAATACCACCCCAAAGACAACAGCTTTCAATTATTGCCCATGATCCTGAATTCCTCCCAATGAGTTGAAAGGAAATCTGTACCAGATGGCATTTTTCTGCATCAGCCAAGTGCCCCAGTCGTTCCCGACTCTTCCCGATGGGCAGCGGTACCAAAGGGAGCCTGCCCTCCTCAGCGCGCCGGTCACAGAAACCGCCCTGCTTTCTAGGGATGTGCTTTTTAACTACGCTGAAATATAATGAAAAGAGTTAGAAATGAGGGCCTTTTCCTAAAATAATTTCTTCGGAAAAGCAGAAGTCGGGCACAGTGTGTCCCGTGTCCTTTGGCAGCAGTGGTCCAAGGAGCTGAAGCCAAGAACGGGAAAAAGAACGAACGCGCATCGCATCCCCTACTACACATGGCAGTAACCTGTTCAACTGAGACTATCTCAAAACACGTAAAATCACTCACAGCTCCTACACATACAGGGTGTGGGGCATTAAAAACATTGTATTGTAGTGCAACATTCAAATAAATTGTTTTGAGCTCTCTAACATGTTACATTGAAGAGCTGGCTCATGGTAATCGTATTCTCCCCTAAATTATCTTATCCCAAGATACCATGTCTGAAAATGAAGACAAATACATTTCTTTTGAAAAGCCAAGAGTAGCTTTGACATGTCTACCTTGGAGATTAATTATATATGTATAAATTTTATATATAAAATATATTTATATATATTTAAAAATATATAAAATGTTTTGAAACAGTTGATGCCTGCCTAACACTCATAGGGTTGGTTGGATCTCATGTATTCTTCAAACACAACTAACTATGGGAGGTTAAGAGAGAGGCATGGTGTGTATACTTCCTTCTGCCCAGGAAAATATATTCATGAGAAAGAGCCAAGTAGCCAGTGAATGTATTCAACTATTTGCTTTTTGAATGTACTTTCTCACATATAGTATAATTTTATTAATTGATAAAGTATTTTACCATGCTGGTTATTTTCTTGATTCTATTTTAAGTTTGTGAAGATCTGAGAACTCTTTTTTTAAAAATGAAGGGCGGAAAATCATTTGCCAGAAATCAATCCTTGATTTGGAGAAAAGACAGGGAAAGGGGAAGACAAGGGGGGGAGGGCAATAATCAAATGTGATGGACTACGAACGATAGATTAGTTTCCAGTCTATGAAACGCCTCGTAAACATGTTACTTAAACAAAATCATGTCCCAGATCACTTTGGTTGGACCAAATTTTTAGGCAATTCAAATGCACAGCTGTTTGTTTTACAGAAAGTAGAACAAAACACCAATTCAATTCAAGAAGAAGTTGACTGACAGATGAGGCCACATGTCCATGGTTCATTAAAGATACTTGCGTTTAACCAAATGTAGATATCCAGAGGTTGACATTTGAGGTAGCAGGGGCCTCCAGATGGTTACAATAAGACAATTTATCAACCCAACTCAGGCTCTGGGTGTCTTAAAATAATGGGCTTTGGGGTCCTGTTGTTGTATGTTAGACCGTGCACTGCATAAATATCTCACCGTACGTTCTCAGTAGTCTTTCTTCGTGGATCAATTGTGGGTTCGGCTGCTTTGTGATCATTTAATTCACTTCTAAGTTTGATGATGTATGTATTCATCAGATAACCAAGGAGAGAGTCTTAGGAGGGCTCGTAATTGCCGCTGATGTCTGCTTAAGCAACCAGGTGTGTGCCTCAACAACCCTTGAATGAAATGAATGTTGCATCAAAACGTATTGAGAAAAAGTTTTAAACCCCACACCATCTGCAAGAGCGACGGAGTGAGACCATAAGGGTCATCTTCAGTTTGGACTGGGCGGAACATCAGTTTGGGTCAGAACACTTTGCTTGGGTCTTCTGGGCTCCAGGTTCGGGGGACAGAGTGGTATCAACGGCACCGTTAAGGTAAAATGAGCATCTTGAAGCTCCAGCTTCACCCCTAATAAAGTAGCTGAGAGGCTCTCTTCCTTTGGTAGCCATGGAGAATCAACAGCAACTGATGTTCTTAAGTGAACAAGCTAATATTTCATCCATGGACACCAGAGCGTTAATGGCTAAATATGCCAGTTGAGGGAAGGAACACATGTGTAGCTATTTGCCCGACACAACTTCTGCTGTCATGGCCTATTAAAACCAGTTTACATGTGCATGTCGAATTTGATGAATATGCATGTGACCCTTTTCAGAGCCATCACTCATTGGGCTATGGCCCCCATGGCAGGAAAAACAGCACCTCTCATTAAACACAGCATGAGTTACAGGCATGTTATGTTAATATTTCTTCAGAACTTTAGGGGGTTTTCTTCTTGTTCTAATAAATCCTGTGAAGAAAATAATTTGAAAGTATAATTGATTTAAAAAAAAACCACTTTTCCCCCCCTCATTTTTCCCTTAACTATTTTATTTGGTGCGTGAGTTCTGGAGGGCTCTTTCCTCAGGAAGTTGTAGGACAAGCTTATGAATTGTGCTTTGTATCACTCATTTGGGACTCCCGAGGCCAGCCCCCGCCTCAGTGAGAAGTTCAGCAAGGCTAAGCAAGAGACCTCCCTGCGTGGAACTCCAAAATTCATGAAAGACAGGGCTCCCTCTGAACTTTGGAGCATAATGAATCATCTGTTAACTCACAGTGCTTACCACTGGGTCTGGTGCATGGTTGGTATTCCACCAATGAGAACTACCTGGATGATGATGATGATGATTATCGTTATTTAAGTCACAGTGTTAAAAAAAATCTTTGCACTAGGGAAGGCAGGAGTATTTCTGAATACTCTTCAAAATACATAGAATGGAAATCATAATAGGGTTTATCTTAAGTAAGGGGAAGCAAGCTACTAAAGCATTTACTCCATAGGCTATGTTGAAATACCAGAATGCTAGACATAGGTCTCATTGGCTCCAATCGCCTCCCTACTCTCCCTTCTGTCAAGGCCTCAGATAATGCCCTTTCCCACCCCACCCTGCAGCCTGGCCCTCCCATGGTGTCCGGCCAACTATGTTATTAGATGTTTGAAAGTACGGGTGATGGTCAATACTCTTCTGTAGCATCAAAATATCTAGCTCAGTGTCTGACATATAGATTTGAGTGGACTTCTCAAATTTCTCCCCTAATTGCTGACCGATCACTGTCCAGAGACTGTACCTAGAGAAGAGTACCCTGAAGGGACGTGCATGGGATTTTGGTGAAGAAAAGAACCCCTGGAATGTGGCAGAAGTTCCTGCAAGGGCCACCTGGAGAGCCACTACAGGACAGGGGCGCTGAATTAGGAGTCTGGAGTTTGGGTTCTCATCTTGACTCTTCTTTTGTCTGGCTCATGGGCAATGGCGCATGCTCACTTTGGACCTCGATTTCCTCATTTCCAAATAACTGCCAAGGTCCCCACGGTCTAGAGGTTTCTCCCCAAAGTATTTTACTCCACTTTCACAGAGTTGGTCTTGATCTCATTTACTGTTGCATATCTGAGACCAGAAAAAGATTATTACTTCCTGAACTTTCAATCACAGGTCTACTCTATCTGTGAGGGGGGGTGGCATGTTTGTGCAATTTCCCCCAGAGGATGATCACAGAGGTATTCACATTTTTTTCTCCCTCTCAAGCCCTGCTGCCTAAGAGCTCAGACTCTGGAGCCTAGCTCTGCAGTGTGCTATCCGGTATAGTCAAGTCAAACTTGCAGGCAGAGCTGAGGATCCCTTTTGAAGCATCCCATCATGATCACAAGTCCTCAGGTTGACTCCTGTAGGTTGGAAAACCAAACGGTGCAAGAAGTGGAAAGGGTATTTGCCAAAATAATAGTAACCAAGTTTCACTGAGAAGTTACCATTGGCCATGCCCTATTCTAAATGCATTGCAGTTTTACATTTTATTAATTTGATCTGCCCCCCTGCAATCCGAGGTAGGCATTGTTATTCTTCCGCCTTCTCTGCAGAAAGATGACTGAGATGTAAAGATGATAAACATTGTTCAAGGTCGTACGGAGCTGGTAAGGGAAGAAAGCTAGATTCAACCTGAGGCAGTCTGGCTCCGGAACGTGGCTTTTTTTGCCATCATGTCACAGCCCGTGTCAAACTTTTCTTCCCAGGTGCACACCCCCTCAAGAGAATAGATTTGGAGGCAGGTGGAGCAACGTCCAGAAACGGAAACAAAAACAAATAACAAAGCAGATTTAGTTTCTAACCAGGGCAATCAGTCCCCGGCCCAGCTCTGCTGCGGATGCCAGGTTTTCTCGGTGTGGCAGGCACGGCAGAAGAGCGGTTGGAAGTTCTGGAAACGCTCTACCTCTGCGCGTGGGGCCAGCCCGATCCTGGCCTGCCTCTGCAGCCTGCGGCAGGACCCTGAAGATGCCATCGGGAGCGCTTAGGCGGAACACTCTCTCTCAGGATTCACGCCATCACTCTTTCCTCACTTGAGAAGCCCCCAGCTGGCTGAGCAGCGGGCCCAATAGCCAGAGCCATCCCCACCTCTCTGTATAAATCTAGCACCAGAGCTGCCAACAGACAGTGTTGGATAAAGTCTGTTCTGCTCTCTGCCAACCAAATGGCCCCACAGCATAAGGTTCCAAGTTTTCTCAGTCTCATAAAACTTGGCTGAATGAGGCAGCAGTGCCATGAAATTTGCATTTATCTTGTGCACCTGACACTTCCCATCATGATGATGGAGTGCTTCCCCCAGGTCGGGGCGTTCTCAGCTCTGAGGGAGGACAGGGAAGCAGGGTGGAGGTTGGTTGTGGGGCAGGCTAATCAAAGCCAGGAAGAAGCACATAACCAGAGGCATGAGAAATGGGGAACAAGGTATGGGAGGAATGGAGGGCTGGGGGCTGGCGGAGCACTGTGACTTAAGATAAAAGAGCATTCCACAGCTCCTTGCGCATTCAGGCCATCAGTCATCTCTGCTTTTCAGGGACAGCCCTTCTGTTGACCTCCAAGCCCTGGCATGCAATGTCCTTACAGCTGCCCCAGGGAAGCTGAACCCCCCTCTCACAGCCCACCATTGTGTGCACGCTTAGAGCAAGCGTGCAAGAAAATTAACCTACAGGGTGCAGGTTGTTGGAACGAAATGGTTTTGTTGAAGTTTGTGTTAGGGCTTTTTGAATTAGGGAGAAGATGGGGAAGATGTTAAAGTTTCCACACAGTGTTAGAAGAAACATTTCACTCAGGTGCAAATGTCTGTCCCTTTGTTCATCTTATTTAAAAGTCCTCAGCTTCACTCCAGGAAAAAAAAAAAAAAAAGAAAGAAAATTCAATAGTAACTAAAGAGCTTGGACTCTAAAACAGAGAGCTGATGTTCAAATCCCAGATTAACCATTAATTGGTGTCCAAGGTTCTGAGTTTTTCTTTGCCTTTGTTTCCTCATTTATAAAATAGGGATAATTAGAGGAAGTATTTCATGTGGTTGTTTTGAGGTTAAATGAGATGATGTATGTTACACATTTGGTGCAGTGCCTTGTGAACGAATAGTAAGGGCTCCAGAGAGGTTGGTCCACACCCTGACCTCCAGACTTTGGGGGGATGCTGGTTGTTCTCAGAAGACAAAGAGAAACCCTGAATTACAAGGTTCTCAGTCACTCAGTTATAATGGTGCCATGAAAATCAGTGCCTAATGTGTGTCTATTTTTCAATGCCTTAGTAAGATTATACTTCTGAATAACTATTGGTTGATAGAATTCTTTTAAAAAAATATATATATATATTCTACCTTTAAAAAAACTTTCTGTTTGTTATTCATAGTTTCAATGAGATTTAATTTTTGATGATCCAATTCCATGCCTGCCCTGATTCCTTGACTCCTTCTCAGAGACATCATGTGAAGCAGTCATTGATCATTTCCTCTTGACTAAAAGGTCTGGCCTCTATTTCCCAACATGGTGTCATCAACGGTGGGCTTGAAGTTTACCATGTGCTTGGCAATCTAGGGTCGTGTTGTATTCCTGCAATCAATGAAGGTTTGGTAACTATTCTTTGACCCTCACCAATCTGATCCAATCCTCCATTCCAAACGTTCCTCCATCATGTTGCTGCCTTCACTGCATCTGGAATTTGACAGCTTCTCCTTGGATATTGCAGGAAGCATCACATCAAAGAGAGCATGACCAAATGGCAGCGTCATCCATCACGGTCAACCAACAGAGGAAGGGGAGGGAGACAGGCAGAAACCCTAAAGGTTAATTCTGGTTGATGGCAAAGCTCTTGTCCTCTCAGATTTTATTAGCACTAGTAGATAAAAGTGTCTTCTGTTGGTGAGAAAGTCCAAATTAAAATGTTAAAAATACATTTTGAAAGTATATTTTTTACTGAATCATCAGTTTGCTTATGCAGTTTTTAACAAATATTTGTTGCATGCCTATTTGTGTTACATGTGATTCTGTTTAATTTTAAACTGCTTATAACTATATGCATATGTATATATATGTATATATATATAAAGTTACATTTTACAGACTTTGAGCTTGTGTGGTGACTACAAAATAATAAATAAAAGAAAGAAAGAAAGAAAGAAAGAAAAAAAGGAGAGAAAGCAAAAGAAAGAAAAGCTGCCTGTTTGGTAGCCGTACTGAGTTCCTACGTTCCAGTTTTTGTGTGTGATGTGAGTCCATCCTGGCAAGCAAATTTCTTCTGAAATATAAGTGCTAATAATTACTTTGTTTATTTCCTCATTGTTTAGAAAAGTCTCATATCTTCAAGAAGAATACAAAGTGAAGCTGACATTATTCAGAAAGAGAATAAACAAAATTTGTCATGAAGACTGCAGGGATGAATGACAGAAATCAGCCATTTCTTTGAAAGTCAGAAGGTACCTAGTTTATACCATGAGTTGATGCAGAAATAAAAATCAATTGCTGATAAAATATACAACTGAGGAAGGTCTTCAATTTTTGCAGGATTCAAAGTTATTTCCAAAGCAGTCCTTGCTCCACAAATGTAATTTTGAAATGACACCTTATATACCTATCAGCAAAAACAAAAGCAACATTAATTCAAATATATTTTTGCTCTAGAAACACATGTGTAGACTTTGTATCTGTAAGCACATATGTGTATGTACGTGTGTATACACATATGCATATTTGTACGGACATAAATTAGTACTAAAGTTATTATACAAGCCTGAGATATTATAGAACAGTATTGCTTCAGTGTCATCCATTTATAATTTTTAAACCTTTCTGATTTCAAATCTAGAGCATGAATTACAATGACAATGAAGGATAAATTTTATATTAGCATTAAAAATGATCATTTAAGTATGTCCTTCTGGGCAAAGCTGTAAGAGTTAGTGTTATTTACCAATCCTCTCTTGAGAGTAGACACTTGTGCAGCTCTCAAGAATTAGATTGATTTCAAATGAAAACCTATTAGGAGATAGAAAGAAAATGTCTCATCTATAGGAGTAATGAATAAGAAAATATCAAGGAATAAAAATAACAATAAATGAGTCAGTCCTATATGAAGACACATTTTAAATATTATTTAACAGCCTCAATGGAAGACTTGAGCAAACAAAAAGGTATAGCATGCTTTTGACTAGGAAAACTCAAAATCATAAACATGTAGATTTTCTAAGCTGATCTCTAAATTGAAAGTGATCCCAGTAAAAAAAAAAATAAAACAAGGTTTTCTTTTAACCCTATTATGTGACTCTAAAGTTTATGTGACAATAAGAACAAATAACATTAAAAATGAAAACTGTGAGAAAGAAGAACCATGAGGGTGAACTTGCCCACCAGATGTTAAAACATATTAAATAAATTCAAAATCAAAATAGTGTGAAGATGAATGGTGATTAGGCAGATAAGCCAATGAGCCAAATTGAAAGCCCAGTTGAAAGTCCAGACAGATATAGAATTTCATGTATGATTAAAGGTGGCATCTTAAGTCAGTGAGGAAAAGAGAACTCTACAACAAATGATTTTAGAGCAACAAAAAGGTCAAATGGCAAAAATAACTTGTCCCGATATCTCACGTGTTATAATCAAGATGAATTCCAAATGGAGTGGAAATTGAAATGATAATCACAAAGCCATAAAAGTTTTAGAAAAAAATAGAGAAATTTCTTTATAATTATAAAATTGATTAGGCATTTCTAACTATGACTCAAAATCCTAAAACCCTAAAAGATATTGATAATTTATTATAAAATATACAAAGAAGTGATTTAGCCCCTCCAAAGAGAATAAAATATCTAGAAACAAATTTAAAAAGAAGGTAAAGGACTTTTTACACTAACAACCAGAAACATTGGTGAAAAAAAGTAAAGAAAACCTTTCATTTATGGATTAAAAAACTTAATATTGTTAAGATGGCAATACTTCTCAAAATGATCAACAGATTCCATAGAATCCTTACTCAAAGTCATATGGATAATATAAGGGCCCTGAATTACAGAACTAGGACTTCTTGACTTCAAAACTTACAACAAAGCTGCAATAATCAAAACAATGTGGTATTGGCATATAGACATATAGGCCAATGAGTCCAGAAACACATTCATAAATCTGTGACCAAGTGACTTTTGATAAGGGTGCCAAGACATTCAATGGAAAAAGGATTGTCTCTGTAGAAAATGGTGCTGGATCAACTGGTTATCTACAACACATGGGAGAGAATAAAATTTGGCCCCTACCTCACATATATGAAATCCAACTAAAAATGGACCGACATCCAAAATATAAAAACTGGAACTATAAACTCCTTCCTAGGGAAAACTTCATAGGGAATTTTTTTGTGTTTTATATTTTGGTCTTCAAAGGATACCATTAAGAAAATGAAAATACAGCCTATAGGATGGGAGAAAATATTTGCATATTATATATGAGATAAGGGTCTGGTGCCTGGAAAACATTTAAAAAAACAAAAAACAAAAAACCGTCCTTTAACTCAATAACGAAAATATAAAACAACCCAACTAAAAAATCTGTGAAGGACTTGAATGGACATATCTCCAAAAAAGATATACCAATAACCAATAAACACATGAAAAGATGTTCACATTATCAGTCATCGGGCAAATGCAAATCAAATCCACAGTGAGATACTTCTTCATATTCACTAAGATGGCTATCAAAAACAACAACCAAACAAACAAATAGGACAAAACAAGTGTTGGTGAGGATATAAAGAAATTGAACCCCTCATAAATTGCTGGTGGGAATGTAAAATGGTACAACCACTTTGAAAAACAGCTTGGCAGTTCCTCAAACATTTAAACATATAATCACCACATCATCCAACTCGAACACCTATGAATGAATGGATAACAAAATTGGTATACACATGCAATAGAATATAACTTACTATAAAAATAAATGAAATACTGGTACATGCTACAAAATGGATGAACCTCAGTAACATTAGGCCAATTAAAAGAATGTAGACACAAAAGTCACATTTTGAAAAATTCCACTTACATGAAATAACCAGAATAATAAATCCACAGAGACAGAAAGCAGACTGGTGGTTCACAGGGGCTGAGAAGACAGGGTCATAGGGAGGGACTGCTAATGGGTATGAGTGTCCTTTGGGGTTGCTGTGTTTTGGAACTAAACAGAGGGGGTGGTGGCAAAACATGGTGTTATAAGCTTTGAAAGTGTTTGTGTTATGCCATATGAATTTCACTGCAACAAAAAAGCTTCCACAAAACAGAAAAGGAGCCTAAACTGTGAACTTGCCTTCGTGTGTTGCTGTTGGTTCATGAAGTGTGACAAATGTGCCCCCCTGATGTAAGACACTAATAAGAAGGGAAACTGGATGGGAAGTGTATGGGAACTCTACATCTCAAGTAAGGAATTAATTTGAAAGCAAGAAAGTTAAAAGACAAATGATAAACTCAGAAAAAAAGTATCTGTAATTCATGTGATCCCCAAAGAATGAATTTTCCTAATTCTAAGGACTCCTAGAAGTTAAGAGAATGATAACGTGGAGAACGGAAAACGGATTGAAAGTAAAACAAAGTTCCTCGAAAGTTAAACACAAGTTTCTCTTAAACATTTAAAGAGATATTTAACTTCTCTCATCAGGAGACAAATGCAGATTAAAACTACCTTGCGGTAACATTTACCCACCAGAATGCCACAAATCTAAATCGCTGACAAGGTGCTGTCACTGAGGCCGTATAGAAGTGTGATGGTTTGTATGGAAACCCATAGACGTCCATGGGGATGATGCATCAGTATTTATCAAAACTGCACATGAATATACCCAGTGACCCAGAAATTTCACTCATGGCCACCTATCTTACGGATATATTTAAAGACATAAAGAAGTAACATATGCACAAGTTTATTCATTTTAGTGTTTTTAACAACAAAAGACTGGGGGGAAACTAAATATACATCGATAGGGGAGGGACAGATATTATTTCTGATGCATCTATATCATGACGTAATATGCAGCTTTAGGAAAGAAGGAAACAATTCTCGATGTGCCAGCACGAAAAGATTCTAAGACTTATTTTTAAGTGAAGACAGTGTTCGATCAAATACTTTCATGTATCCTATACATACATATATATAATCATATGAAAGTATTACCTTTTTAAAGTTGAATTTTGAAATATTTGAGTGATGATGCCAGAAAGAAGTTACGATGTGCCTGTTGACGTAGACTTTCTCAGATGAAAGAAGAAATGCAATGAAGCCATTTCATCTAAGACTTCTAGTCTGACGAAAGTGCCTCAAGAATTTGTCTTCTTTGACCTTGGACATGAAGACCACAGGTTTTTCAGAAAGTGCTGCTGGGCCGGTCTTGTTGTTCAGATGGTTCTGCCCTCCTCAGGCTCGTCCCCCTGGACCAGGCTTCCTGCTCCATCTGCAGTGCCAAGAACTCGGCCTGATACCAACTAAGTGCTAATGAGCATTTACCGAATAATTGAATTCAGAAATTTTCTACCACTGGGTGAATGATCTCAGACGTAAGTATTGGGTCAAGAGAGAACAAGAAAGATTGTTTTTACTAAATGAAGCATTCACTTTAACTCGACAACAGTTTTTAACCTAAAAACAAATAAGATCTTTTCATTCACCTAGAAATTAAATGTAGCTCATTGGATCAGTTTTAGAAAATACCGTCTGATTATTCAGGACCCACCAGTCCCCAAATCTGATTTTACCCATGGAACAGGATGAACAACTTGCAGGTTTTTCTGGATTCTTTGAGACGTGCCTTGTAGCAGGGCTGGTAAGTGGTATGATTGGTGAAGATACTTGACTCTTTTGGGGGAGGATCAAGTGAAGAGGTTAATGATTTGGGGTGGCTTCCCCCCTGCATGGGGTACTTTGTGTGTGTGGGTATGTGTATGTATATGAACAACTTTTCATGTATTCTGCAAGCCTTTGAAAACATGATCTGAGTACATCCTGGTATGAAATTAGAACTAAAATGGGGAAAAAACTTAAGACTTCCCACATGGAAATAAAAAAATGAAAGAAAGAGAAATGTATTTGTACTTGGTGTACAATTCCAGTTCTAATAATAGTCTGTAACTGTAACTCCTACATCTCTCTCATTATCAAATGATATGAAAGTGTCTTTGAGTTTGACTTTCAAGTTCAGACCCGTATGATTCACCATTGGGCTGAAAAATAGCCAGGAACATTTTAAGAGCATTAGTTAATATCAATTATTTTCTCTAATGTCTTTGTAGCTGAAAGGTGTTTATAAAATAGTCTGCTTTGAGATGAGGAGACATTTTAAGCAGTACACCCAACCCTGGGAACTGACTTCTCTTCCATCTCAGAGAAGCTTTCCTCAGCGCAGTGAGAGGGTTCAAATTAGGGGTGTCTGCATCTCCAGGTATCTCCCACATCTGTGAGGCAGGAACGGGGTGAATTGAACTGTCTAGGAAAATTCAGCTCATTTCATAAACACAACTTGTTCGAGGAGCGGGAGAAGGGAGAAGTGACTATCGAATGTATCTATCCATACTATCCAGCGGCACAGAAAAGTATGCCAGTTAAAATATGTTAAACCAATTTCTCAGGTAGTGTTTAAAAACAGCAACAATGACAGGTGGATAGAAATCACTCATCTTGGCAAGCGATTATGCAGATTAGCGAAGATGCAGGAAATGTTCTGTACTGCTGAGAAATGGGGACTAGGAATGAATCCCCAGTTGACATAATGAGTAACATGACGGGCGTGTTCTGTTCTCGGTTCACTCTCTCGGAACTCGCGTCTAGGCCACACCCAGTCATCTGCACCGATGTGGGGGGGAAAGGTCATGAAAAATGCTTTGAGGTCTCAGGCATTTGGATCCTCAGGGAAATTCCAAAATAGATGAGGTTTTCATGCCTCTTAGGCTTTTGTAACGCCTATCTCAATTGGACCTTTATAATCATGTTATTCTTGTCCATATTCACACTATTAGGTCTGCATTGAAACGAAGTTAGGGAATATAAAGTACATTATATTCTTTGCCACCTTGACTCAGATTTGACCAACTACATCAGCCCTCAACGTGACTGTTCTCTGGATTCAGCAGCATTTAGGACTGTGCGCTTGGCACTGTTATATTGTCACGTGGTATTTTCTGAGTGTTATCACTGTTTCTTCCGGGAAATAACAAGCTTTCGAGACAATGGCTCCATCTTGCACTTTGACGTTTCACCCAATCCCTGACCCAGGATGGAGTACACCAGGATCCCTTCATTCTGGGTGATGATTTATCACTAGAAACATCTTATATTGTATCTGCATTTGCAATGTGTGATGAACAATGTTTCAGGAACAGGGACAAATATCTCCCGTGAACCAGAAAGTTTGTATATCACGCTTGTCTTTTTAATGGGCTGTGTATTTGTGTTCAGAAATACATGGTTTTTTTTTTTTGTCATCTCCTATCAAAGGGATAGATTTTGCATAATTTCTTACGCTGGACAACTTAAAAGTGAATATGAAGCACAATAAACTGTGAGTGAAACCATGATTTAATTTTCCATATACTTATTTAAATAACAGAGAAAGGGAAAATTGAGGAAGCAATCTACCATCAGTCCCTTTGGGAATGGACCTGGTCCCAAGCCCCTAATGGCAGATAGAATGGTTTATAAAATGCTGCCATTGTTCCCAACTTGAGCTCCACGAATGGGTTTCAGAGGGTCCTTGAACATCTTTTGAGTGTTGGGAAAATTTTGTGTTTATATACACTTTACTGAGAAAGGACAGAAACTTTTATGTCATTCTCAGAGGAGTCAATGACCTTAAACTATTAAGAGCATCAATTTAGAATAATTTTAGATGGATCTCACCATCTAATTTTAGATGGATAAGAATAAACATTGCAAGTTATTTATTCATTTATTTAGTACATATTTATGAAATATTTCCACAAGCCAAGGACCGACCTAGGTGCTGGGGAGATCAAAACAAATGAACAAACCCATAGGAAGAGAATGGTGGGAGCGTTTTCTGAGTAAAGGAAATCAAACAGAATTGGGTCAAAGGTGATTTTCCTTTAAGCTTTCTCATACTACTTTGACACTTTGTTCTTGTGAAGGTTGGTTATCACTACCAGTATACACTTTTAATTGAGTTACCATAATAACTATAAATCACTTCAATTAAGATTAACTTTTATTGTGGCAGATATAATTAGAATACATGTGTGACTATTTCTGCCTTCTATAATGAGCTTTCATAGTAATCACTATTGGAACCACAGTATTAAGTATAATTACTAAGTAATCTACTAGAACGTAGCATTGCTTTATAATTATATGATATTTTCCTAAGCGTGTAGCCTGTAGTTACTTCAGGAGTAGAACACAAGAGTGACATTCAGTAATCTGTTATATAATGGATGAAATCTTGCTCATAAATGTGAGTTAACATCCATAAACAGTGCACATTTGAAATTCCCAAATAAAGCCGGTTACTCAGCCTCCTTTTGAAAAGGAAGAAACCCTATTTTAAAACCCTCATTCTAAGGGGGAAAGTTGTTTGAACACAGGAGTCATTTGGTTTTAGAGCCCAAAAGCAAAGCACATGGCATTGTCTATATTGAAAAGGAAGTGTGTGTTTTCATGCACCAGAACGAGATTTTGAAAAACAATTATATCTTGGTCCACAGCTAATTTTTTGGCAGGTAAGTCTAAAAGCTTCTAATAGAAGTTTGAGATGTGCTTTCCAAAAGGTAATTTTTAGCTGAGAAAATGTATTTTTTAGCAAATGCAGAACTCAAATTTCGAAAGAAAGGAAGGAAGAAAGAAGAAAGAGAGAAAGGAAGAAAGGAAGAGAGGGAGAGAGGGAAAGAAGGAAAGAAAGAAAGAAAGAAAAGAAAGAAAAAAGAAAGAAGGAAAGAAAGAAGGAAAGAAAGAAGGAAAGGAAGAAAGGAAGAAAGGAAGAAAGGAAGAAAGGAAGAAAGGAAGAAAGGAAGAAAGAAAGAAAGAGAAGAGTCCTTGGGAGAATAGTGTTCCCTCAAGGTCTGTGACTCATTGTTTAAGAAACAATCTTAAAACATTATAACAATCTATAAGGAAGGAAAACAGTAAAGCAGGCAGCAGTGCTCCATTTTCAAGGGCACAGAGAATTAGAAAACCAAAGTTATTTAATAAGGTATATTAATTTTCGAGTTCTTCCATAACAAAGTACCACAAACTTGGTGACTTAACAGAAATTTATTCTTTCACAATTCTAGAGACCAGAGTCAAAAATCAAGATGTTAGAGAAGCTGGTTCATGTTTGAAGAAGAATCTGTTTCATGCCTTTCGCTTCTGGTGGTTGTTGACAATCCTTCCTGTTTCTTGGCTTATAGACGCGTCACTCCAATCTCTGCTTTTCTCTTCGGGTGGTCTTCTTCTCTGGGTCAGCCCATGTCTTTTCCTTTCCTGCCTCTTATCTGGACACCATCATTAGGTTTACATTCCACCCTAACCTAGGATGATCTCATCTTGAGATTGCTGGTTTAATTGCACTTACAAAGATTCTTATTCAAATAAGAGCACATCCTCCACATATCTTTTGGAGGACACATTCACTCCATGAGAGAAGACTAGTTGTGAGATGTTAAAATAAGGCTGTAGCCTTGGAAACAAGTATCTTAGACCTGGAAATGATTTCTGGAGATAGCATGGTTGTCCTCAGGGCATTCAAGTTGCAGGATATTATCACCACTTAACAGAAAAAACAACCAACATCAGGGAAGCAAAATGATGTAAGTGTGATCACCAAGGAAGGGATAAAAGAGATCCAGAATGTGAGTCTCCGGCCTCCCATGGAATTGCTTTTTTCAATCCACCTCTTTCAGTGGTTGCTTGAAGAGGAAAGAGGAAAAGAAACCTGAGAATATGGTAGGAGAAGAAAAATGCATTGGATTTGGGGCAAATCCATTGGTGGATTAAAGGGTTCCTTGCTCTGACCACTTTAATATCTCGGCGAGGTTCTAACTATGACTTTATCCCTCCACCTTCCACTTTTGCCTGTACCTATTCTATCATTGCCCACTTAACCCTAAGAACAGTGTTACATACACATTTCTGAGTTGTAATGAACTAAATTGGTTCAATTATAGGTGGGTGCCTTGGGACCCTGTCTAGGTTAGGTTGATGTATGCCTAATTATGCATCCAGGAATTTGTTTTGAGAGTATGCATTTCAGTTTCAGAGTTCAGCTATATTGATTAATTAATTGCACATTCAAACATACTTGCGCACTTTCAAAAACAGCTCAAGGAATAAATATGGGATGTAAGATGGTATTTCTAGGTGTCTGTTAGGATCTAACCATTACTTTGGAACAGGGATAATATTGGAGACATGCGGGTCATATGGTTGCTATTGCCACTGGTGAACTCTACGACTCTAATGAAAGAAGTCATAAATAGTTCAGAAACTAATGACTGTGGCTGCATTCTAATAAAACTTTATTTACAAAAATCAGTGATGGGACTGATCTGATCTGTGGATTGTAATTTGCTGACTCCTTCTTTGGAGCCAAAATTTGAGGAACTGTACTTATATTCTGAGACAATTTTAAAATTTTTTAATCAGTGGTTATCTCCAGTCCAGTAGCCAGCCGTTCTTTAACCACCAGCACGATATTCCCTTCCTCCCTGTCCCCCGCCAGATAACGTTCATCTGCGTTCAAGCACGTGACTTCCACTGCTTTCCCTTCGTTTGGGGAAGTTCCGGTTACCAGGCTGTTTCTCCAGGCTTTTATTTGCTCTCTTGACTTTAGTTCTTTCTTCACTGATATCTCTTACAAACCTCATGTTGACTCATTCTTCTATAATACATCTCAGAAGTATTCATTAAGTGAGGATTTTCTGCAGTAATCTATGTTAAAGCTGTGAAGTGCTAGAAAAACGTGAGTAGCAGAATGCGTAATACTAGGTAGGGAAAAAGAGAGAACAATGTTTAGATCATTTAGCCTGTTTTTCAAGACTTTTAAAAATCTGGCTGCCTGATTTCACTCCTGGAATTATGAAACAACCTGGAGGCCATATCTAAAAGGATGTCTGAACCCTTGGATCAGTTATTTAAGTTTCTCATTTTAGTTGAAGTAAGAATGACACTGAAAGAAGTGCAAAAAAAAAAAAATCTGTAATTAAAAAAAAGAAGAAGAGAGAAAGAGAGATGATATCCAATAACATTTGGGGGTGTGTAGAAAATAAAGGACAATAAACACCCTTTGGGAAGCTCCCGTTATAATTAGGAGTAAGATCACAGAGTTTCTGCAGGGTGAAGACCATGTTCAGATACTGGGGAGAATAGGGGAAAAGGGAGACGTTTGGAGTGTTTCCCATGCATGGCTTGAGAAACTCGAGCTCTTTAGATGCTTTATTCAAGCCTGGAGTGTACTGCTCAATCTGAAGATGTTTCCTTAAACAGTTTCAGAAATCCAGTCTGACCCATTTCCTTCAGCCCTGCTTATGGAAAACCTTATCAGCAAGGAAGTGGTTTAATAGGGTAATGATTCTGAGACCTTTTGGCTGCCCCCACATGCAAATCATGAGATAATATGCAAATGGAGAACAGTAATACACTCAGCAATTGCAGAATGAAGCACTTTTATTTCTCCTCTTAAATAGAAAAGGAGGAACTAAAACTGTCCCAAATCCTAGAAACCTCACCAGTAAAGGAAGAATTGTATAAAGTCTTTGCAAAGGCTCAGGGAAGGAGTTAACCACATTAGCCTCTATTGATAGAGTGCTTAGGGTAAAATTTGCATTTTATGGTATTGGCCTAAATTTCTGGAGAGGACAAAAAACCAGTTGGTTGGGCCCTGGCTGGTATGGCTCAGTGGATTAAGTGCCGGCCTGCAAACCAAAGAGTCACTGGTTCAATTCCCAGTCTGGGGCACATGCCTGGGCTTCAGGCCAGGTTCCCAGCAAGGGGCTTGTGAGAAGCAATCACACATTGATGTTTTCCTCCCTCTCTTTCTCCTTCCCTTCCCCTCTAAAAATAAGTAAATAGAATCTTTAAAAAATAGCTGGTTGCTATTTTTTTCTAGGTAACTGAATTATGGTCATGAAGGTAAGTGGAAAGTGGTTAGCTCTAGCAATAGCCTATTGACTATATTTTTTGTTTGTGGTTCAGAAGATGCTTTAAGATATAAACATGGATTGTGTATGCTCCAGGAAGTCCTTTACATGTTTTCAGGATGGAAACTTAAGAGATCTATTTGGGGAAGAAAACACAGCTGATGTGTCCCATGGTAAGATGGTCTACAATGAATAAAGCTTAACCAATGGACCAAATATGTATTGTGTTTGCTGGTCAGAGAAGAAAAAATAAAAATAAAAGAAATTGCCTAGAAGAAAACCTACCTCATCTGGAGATAAAATTTACATGAAATATGGTTATAATGAGATTATTTACATTCTATAGTCATTATGGATAAAGAGAATACTTGCAGATCTATCTTCCAAAACAACCAATTGAAAATCTTTTGTGATAAAATCTCTCTGCACTGTGATTTTCTGTCAGATACCATAGAAAAATGGTGCCAAGTTAGCATATTTATCCACTCAGTGACTGATGTGTATTTTTTGGAAATTAGATACTGATGCTTTCTTTCAACTCTATATATGTACTATATTTCCTACTCATTGTGTTATGTGAGTTTGTGTTTTGGAGAGACGAGAATAAAGTCTACAAAACCAGCTTGTTTAAAGATACGATTTCCAAAGTGATTTCTATAAAGAAGACATTGCTATCTTGAAATGAAGCCGGTGCTACTAGTTTCACACACACTTGCACACACACACATGCGTGCACACACAGAGCAGGATAAGGATAGATGTGATGACCCCTGTTTAAAATGATCCACAGATTTAATGGACTTGCAACTGTCTTCTTTTCAAGTCCCAGTGCCACTGATGTTCAGACACGTTGGTTATTTTATGTGTGTTTTTTGAACTAGGCTTTATGGCTTATACAGAAAGAGAAATGAAAAACAGTGGTCTAGAAAGAATGAAATAGTAAGTGATTATGTTGTACGCGGGGAAAGCATAATGGCCCAGCTTCTTCAGTATAGAGTGATGCTTCCTTTCCCCTTTTTAACACGATAGGAAAGAAGATAGTGTGCTCACTGGTGGATGCTGACTGCACACTGTCCGTGTGGGAGAGCTTCATGCCATGCAGAAAAGGCTCCAGCTGGACTTTGCTTCTACCTGCAGACGAGGGCTCACACTGGATGTGCGGGGACCAACGTCATCATGTTATAGAATAAGTATGGACTAGCCAGTGACTTTGGAAGAAAGCTCAGGTTTAGAAATGATAGTCATTAGCAAAGGCTGGGATGTTTAACAGGCAGGACAGGGCCTCGGCTGCAGACAGCATGGGTGCTTTCCTACAATGATCCTTGGACGGAGTACTACGGTCAGTAAAAGATAATAAAGAGGCTAGAACATGCACCATCTGGTCTAACAGAAGGGAAGTTAGAAAACATCAACAGGGAGTTGGAATTGTTATGAAAAGCCAGACGGTGAAGCATTGATTAAGATTATTTTGATGATTATGTGATATCCTGTGATTTATACCATGGACAAGGAAGAGCAAATATTTGTGTGTGTGAGAGAGAGCCTGTGAAACCAGGGTATGCTGTACAGCTACAATTGTAACTGACTCGGGATTCAGAAAAATCTCCCTGTCATATAGAAGAAGAGGCCAGACTTAGGAACAGGGCTTCCTGAGAATGTGAAAATTCGGTGCATTCTCTGGAAGAGAACCATGGTGGTCCAACTGGTTCTCAAGTGTTTGCAGAGGGTGGGGTAGGAGTGGGAGTATGATATCACAGAAAGGCTTCTTTAAAAAAATAAAAAAGACCTCAAAGTTGCTGACGTCAGTGGTGCTTTGGAAGACATAGAGGGAAACCAGGCCAAGTGGGCTACAGAGATAGACCTTGTGGAACCCATGGGACCGGAGGTCATTTAGGGTATTGCTTGCTGAGATTAGAAATCAGTGCATGAGAAGGTAGATCTGAAATTTCCAAGATTTCTTAGGACAAAAAGAGGCATATTTTCTAAAATTAATTTCTCATGTGCAGCTTTCTTGGTGTTCTCCTTTATTACTCTCTCTTTCAATGTAATTTTTGGTCATTTCCTACAGAAGTCTTTTCTTTAATGGATCAGTGATTGAAGTGATAATGTTCACTTCTATCCCCATAACAAAGCAACACGTGACAATTATCACAACCTCACTCCTGTAGAGTGTTCTCTTGTTGACACCAAGGACTTTAACATGACCACTTCTCCCAGATCAGAGCTAGCCTTCTTAATATTCTTACCATGAGCCAGAGATTGGCAAAAGCATTTTATACACGTTAATCTTTATTAGTTTCATCTCAAAACAGCTCTATGAAGTAAGAACTATCATTAGGCCCAAGTTAAAATATACTTAGAAAACCAAGCCTTTAGCTTAGGTCACCAGCTAATATGTGGTGAAGTCCAAATTTGAACTCAGTGTAATTCCCAAGTCCCGATTCTCACTTAACCTGCTCAGTGTTGTCTCAAAGTTTTAGCTCAAATGTATTATCTCAATTTTAAATGACGGAGCAAAAATTCAGAGTCAGAGTGGTGTTTTCTACTAAGCATCGAAAGTGGACTTGAACTCAGAACCCTGGGCTCCAAATCCCTTCCCCCGTACCATCCCACTGCTGTAAGCCTGCCTGATAAATGACAAACACGCCCTCTGAGAGTGCCGTGAATGTACCTCATCTCTCCCTTTGCTATCTCATTTTTATGAGAAGCAAGTTTCTTGATGATCCAGACCTGTCATTTTTCTCTTTACAAGAGATTTGTCACATAAAAATATTTATACGGTGTTAACTAATCATTAGAAGGCACACCCTTTTCCCTTCCTGATGACAGCCAATGTCAGCTGCTTTTTAGACTAAGTACTATGTACTTTGAATGGAGAGCTGGAGTTTGAGTACAGGCACCTGTCCCATTGCTTTGACTAGACATTGAACCTGAGCGAGAATTATGAAGGATGCTGTTATGGTTTGGAGGTTAAGAATCTATCTCATCAGTGAGAGGGCATATGAAGGCATATCCATTTGCTTCTCTATTTTACCCCAAACAGTTGCAAGAGGGTAGCATCAAGCATCAAAAGTGTTACCTTCTACAATTCATGAAGTTGCACTGAATAGAATTATCACCTTGAAATTACAGGGTAAAACTCCCTATACAAAAACAGATTAAAGACAAATTAGACTGTGGGCCAGGTCACTCTGATTGTTAATTAGTGATAATGGAAATACAATTAGCATAATGAGTTCCAATTACTGTATATGGAGAAATATGAGCATACTGCTTTCATAAATCTTGGATCCAGGAAAAATAAAATGCATCTGGTTTAACAAAGCATGCCCTTCTCTTCTGCAGAAAGCTTCCTGGTAAATATCTTTTTGTGAAGCTCAATCCTTCCTCTGACGGGTTGTGATTTGGGGGAGAAAAAAAAAAAGGCGACGGAATGGATTTGCCCCGTCTGATAGCTGAGCAGTTTTGTATTAGCTCAGCTTCTGTTTTAAGCTTCCTAGAAAATCTAACCATCTGTTTCTCCAATCGCGGGTTAAAAACATTGGGGAGAATCATAGACCATTGCATCAAATGCGCTTATTGTCTTTGAAATGTCGGTGAGCTCCCCTTTCTGCCTTTGATAAGCTGTGAGATTGGAAAGCCAATTAGAGTCACATATTTACACAAATCTAAACAGTTCTTTGCAAACTCAGTGTAGAACAAATGGATGGGAAACAATGTCGGGTGCCCGCGGGTGTGTTAACGAAGTCATTTTTAAGAGTTGCACTGCAGGGTCTGCATATTTATTTTCACCTTGATCTTACACTGTCGCAACCTTTCATTGTAGGCACCCGTCTCTCTTAACTTTCTCGGAAGGTCCATCAGCTGATGGCAGAATATTCCAGTTCTGTTGTCATCTCTCCCAGAATCCCCCTTGCCACTTTTCTTGCTAGGAATGCTCAACTGTTGACAGATTACATTTCAAGGCTGGTTAAAACCCGGGCCATTTGGCCAATGAATGGTAATGAATGTGGACTGCTCAGCCCACACAGGTGACATTACACCTCACACCGGGGAATGTGCCAACTTCCTTGTTGCACCCTGTAAATCTGATAGATGCCATTAACCTTTTTAGTGAATCCCCGTGGAGCGCTGCAATGGTGAATCTCAGTAGTAATTGCTAAGACAAAAAACCCCCAGCCTGCCTATATTCCCTGTAAGGATCTATGAAACAGGCAAGTTGGCTACTCAAGTGCTTTTTCCCCACCTGCTCCCTTGATTTACCTTCAGCTGTCAGTCTGCACCGTGGTCGCAGTGCTTCAGAATCTTCCAAACACATACAAGGAGCAGATCGTGCAAAGTACATAGAGCGATTCAACCTTCTCCTTTTTCCCCTGAATGGGATTTTGCCACAAAGGAGAACAGTTTTATATCTAGATGAGAAGATCCAGTGAAATAGCTGAGTTCATTGAGGAGAACCTTCCTGTCCCCACCTTCGTGATTCACAGCGCCCCTTTTCATCTAGGCTTTGACTGTGGTTGTCGTATTTGTAACCTAGTCAAGTCCCCTCAGTCTGTCTGCAAGCATTTGTAAACTGGATTATTCAATAAAAGAAATGCTTGTCAGGCATCATTCTCCTTCAGCAGTTTGAGATGCTTTCTCTAAAAATGGCTTTCACACTCTCGCTGTCTCTCCTGGAAGCACACACGTGCACATGCACACACACACAAATGGATACAAAATGATCATTGACACCCTGTCAGCTCGTATTTATTGAGGGAGACATGGCAGAGTTTAAAAAGACAAAGCTCCGTCCCTAGTATTTTTGTTATTAAAGCATATATTAGATCTACAGTTCTTTATAGATTTAAACAAGAAAAGGCAATGTATTAAGAGGCACATAAGATATCCTAGAAATACCTTCTGGATGCTGGAAGGTGTCTTATTGATAGTCATAACAATGTGTGCTTAATAAGTGCTGATAATAATGGATGTTTGACAAGTAACTCCTGGCAAAGTCTTAGTCAGACCACTGTGACTCTTCCTTATCTTACTTATAAAATGAGAGATTTTTGTCTAGATGTTCACTAAGGTTCCTTTCTGCTCTAAAATTATATGGTTCTAAAGGCCAAATCTCCAAACCAGGAGATATGACATAGAAAAATGTGAAAGACTTCTCAATCTATCTAAAAATAGTTGCTTATTTTTTACCCACCTGAGCCACTTAGAAATAGATTAAGCTGTGCCTAAGAGAGGGGCCCCACGCAGAACAGAGATTCATACCTTTGTCCAGGATTTGTAGTCCTCAAAAAGCACCCAGTCTCAAAAGTGCCCCACTGTTCGAGGTGGCAGGCGGCACTCCAGCCATCACAGAAAGAGAAATGGGGATGTGAACTGCATCCAGGCTCAGCACTTCAAGGAGCGTTCCGGGAATTCCACACAACGACTTCTGTTTGTATCTCACTGACATCAGTAGTTGTGAGAGAGACTAGGATACGACGGAGCATTTTGGCTGGATGCATTGTGCCCCAGAATACACCCAGGTTCTATTAGCATGAAAGAAAAGAACGGGTTCTGGATAGGCATCTTCTAGTATCTTCCATGCAATTCTTTCCCTTTCATTGAAATATTTTTATACCATGCTTCTTTGTTTTTAGAGAAGATCCCCTCCAACATATAGAAACAATTCATCCTCATTTTGTACCCATGGCTGTGAGGATGGATGGTTGAGCCTTATCAAATTTGATGCCAACCAGGAAATGTATCCCCAGCACGGTATCGTATGTGACTCTTCTGGACTTCATACTAGATTGCATATCCTGACTCCATAAGCCTGGGCGGGGGCCCCAGATTCTACACTCCTGTATCACTCAGTTGATGGGGCTACTTGTGGACAGTCCTTTGCGTAAAGATTTACAACACTGAATACCAGGAAGACAATTAGTCTCACAGTTCTTAATCTACCTATTTTTTAATTTTAATTAACTTATAGTTACATATATAAAAATGAATAGAAATTGGTCCGAACTTGAATCTGCGCGTACACACCTATGCAACTAACAGCCAACGCCAGGCATCACTCTCTCCCTGGAAAGCTGCCTCACGTCTCTCTGCCGCCTCCCTTCCCTCCAAGAGGAAACCGCTCTTCTGATTGCCATTCTCACGGGCTAGATTTGCCTGTTCTTGAACTTTGTACAAATAGAATTACATAATATATATTTTTGTGTCCAGCTTATTGTACTCCACATAACGTTTATGGGATTCATGTACTTGTAAATACCTGTGATTCATTTCTTTGTATTGCTGAGTAGTATTTTATTCCATGAATATTACACAAAAGTTTATCACTACTCTTGATGAACATTTGGTTGTTTCCAAAGTTTTGCCGTCGCGAATAAAGCTGCTATGAATGTACTTGTACAAATCTCTTTGTGAACGTATGGGATTTTTTTTTATTTCTTCAAAATAAATAGCCAGAAATGAAATAGCTGTGCAATAAAGTATGTGTGTGCTTAACTTTTAAAGAAATTGACAAATAACTCTCCATAATGGTTCTACCATTTTACACTCCCACCCAGCGGTGTATGAGAGAATTCCAGTTGTCCTGCATCCGGTGTTGTTAGTTTTTTAAATTTTAGCCATTTTAGTGTAGTAATAAGTCATTGTGGTTTTAAGCTGCATTTCTCTGATGAAAATCTATGTTAAGCATCTATGCACAAACATGTTATTTTAATCTTTTGCCTAACCTCATTTCTACCTTTAAAATACAGTCACCCTTTGACACTAGGAAACAATTTGTTTACTAACTGGTCACATCATAGAATTTTAGCCTGACTCTTCTTTGCTCTTTTAGATGATGCTGATCTTTCGATAGCCATTCCCAAGCGAGACTTTTGGTTTTGAGTATCTTAGTATGGGCTGCTGGATCTGGTACTGATATTTTCTCATTAAAAATAATGCCCAGTTCTTTCTCTGATGGTATTTAAATTTGCCATCCCAGACTCTTGTAGTCAAATATATTGATAATGTCCCATGTGTGTTCTCTGACACTTGGGTGTAATTGTGGTGAACTTTGAATTCCCATCTTAAGGTCAGTTATTAACTATTGATGGATTCTCCTTTTCTCCGCTTAATGCTAAAGTATTCATACTAACCAAGACAGATGGGAGCGGCTAAGGAGTTTTTCAATGCCATTGCTGTGTAAGCTGTCTTGTGCTTCCCTCATGTGAGAAACTCAAAGCACTTTTGCAGAGAAGATCATTTATTCAAGGTAACGGGGAAAAAAGAAAGGAAGGAAAAAAGAAATCTTCTACATTCATTCTCCAAACCCCAGTTTTCAAAGCAGCCATATACCTTTTCTGGGACAGAGTTTTCCCCACCATTAAAGATGAGAAAATGGCACCTTTGACAATAACCTTGGCTCCGTTTGGAACCAAATAGGATCTGGGTGTAAGAAGGATGGCAAGGACCTCAACATCCTGCGCAAGTCACCCTGACAAACAATGGCACCAGTTTTGGATTTCCCAGGAGGCGGAAAAGTGCCCTCTGAGATTTATAAACACATCCGTAATGAATGGGAGGCTGAAGTTTAAACCGTTATGGAGCCTTCTCTGCTGTGCTTCTGAGGTCCCGTGTGATTTAGAGAGGTGACATTTACTGTGTGCAGACCTATTATTCAGAGTGACTGCTTGTGTATAGACAATATTTTAAAATGGCTTGCTGTAGATGAAAAATTCTTATTAAGTCAGAAAAACAGTTTAAGCAGGTAACACTCTCTCAGTTTAGTCTGCTATAAGTCTTACTGTCTTGCCACATGGAAGGTGCTTGGGGTGGGAGGGAGTGACACCTCACAGGCACTGACTAAAGTACTATCTCGCAAATGGGACGCAGGACTTTAGCTGGGACCACAAAACCAAATGTACATCTGAAGGTAAATTAGCAGGCATTTCTGCAAGTTTTGTCCACTTACTGCAAATTTTCCCTTCAGTGTTGGTGCAATGCTATTGCTCAACCAAGAGTGTGTGGTAGGAAGAGCTTTGTGAGTCTAGAAACTTGGAAGGGGGCTCTTCTACTTACTAGTAGTGTGATTTCATGGGTGTTCCTTAACCTCCGTGAGGCTGTTTCTGTAAACTGCAAAATGTAGGAATTGGATGAGGTGACTTTTTTTTTAAATGGTCTCAAATATTTATTGATGAACAAATTTACTAGTGCAGAATAATACTAACAAATAGGAAAATCATGGTTCCAATCATTTTCCCCCAAAACACACCCTACTTTCCAGAGAGTGGTGATTTTCTTTTTTCAGGGATTTGATAAGATGCAGGTAACCTGAATACAGCATAAACATGTGTTCCGTCTCATGGGCGATACCCAGCTTGCTTCTTCTCCAATGTGTCCTCCTGGAGTTGAGCCTGATTTGGTTACCAGTTTTCATTCAAATCCATTGAGGAATAGGCCAATTCTGCTTTATTTCTTGTCCAGGGACCTCTTGATCTTGAAAGTCTTGCGAGAAGACATTGCAAAATGAATCAACCGCACACACCATGGGGTGGAGACAATGATGAGGTGACTTCTAAAACCCCTGTAAGACATGTCTGAGTTGCTTATTCTTAGGAAAGAGTGCCTGTCAGTTCCCAGTGCTGTATAGCACTTTACAGTCACCAAGAACATCCCCCATCTCCACTGTTTCCCATTTAAATCCCACGATGGTCCTGAGAAGAAGGCAGAGCAATTGTTGTTGTGCCATTTCTATTTTTCAAATGAGAAAACTGAGGCTCAGGGAGGTCAGGTGCCATGATCCCATAGCACCTGATGCAGCCGTGTCCAAGATCCCATGGCTGGAAGAAACCTAAATCCCATGTTTTGACTTTAATCTAAGACTCTGTATCATTACATTTCTTATACCCCTTCCTTCCCTAAGAGCTCTGGAAATGGTTTTGAAAAGTTCACAGAAGAAAATTTCTGGAATATAGACATGAACAGGGAGGGCAGTGAAGGACGAGTCTAGAATCTGTCTATTCTCAGGAGGCCCACAGTCTTCTAAACAGAGACAGCATGCTACTGTCTCATCAAATTCTACCCGTTTTTAAAGCCCAAACTCAATATTTTCCTCCCCAACAAGCCTGCCTTATCCCACCTCATTCTGGCCTCCAGGGATTCTCCCTTCTGAATTGCTGATTGAACTACCTTTTCAAGATGGGTGCAATAGAGATGATTTTCCCTCCTACTTTTTATTCTGGTATGTGTGTGTCTCATTTCTTCCATTTCTTTAGTAAGATCCATTTGAGCAAGACTTGTGAATTCTATCAGTTTTACATACTTGTTCACAGGGAGTAATCAGTTAATAACGCAGTTTGTCAATCAACCAAGACCCCTACAGCACCGTGGATAAGAGTAGCACCAAGATCGACATTAACACCGCTCTGCTTCTTGCAAGTTTAACTTGCAGAAGCTGTGACATCACAGCCTTTTCACCTAGTAAAGCCGTAATCCCATTGCCTCCATCACTTTCTCTTCACCTCCACTATTTTTCATCGCAGTACTTATTACTATAAGAAGTTGAACATTTTTTGTTTGGTTTTCCATCTCCCTACTAGCGTGCAAGCTCCATGGGGGCAGTTTTGCCTGACACGTCCGTCGCTTTATCTTCACACCAAGAACAACGCACATTGTAGGTGCTCAGTAAATACCCGTGAAATGAATGCATGTGTTTCGGGCTTTGTGACCTCCAATTGGTACATCTATCATCATTCTATATGTTTTTCATATCAGTTGGGCACTTTATATCCCGGAAATTTCAACACTAATGGGCTATGGTACTTACCTATTTAAAGTTGGTTTGTTTTACCTCGGCTGGTATAGCCCAGTGGCTTGAGTGCCGGCCTGCGAACCAAAAGATCCCGGTTCAATTCCCAGTCAGGGCACATGCCTGGATTGCAGGCCAGTCCCCCACGGGGGGACACACGAGAAGCAACCACATATTGATATTTCTCTCCCTTTCTCTTTCCCTTCCCCTCTAAAGATAAAATAAATAAAAAATCTTTAAAGTTGTTTTGTTTTAAATTACTTTAAGAAAGTAACTTTAAGTAAATTATTTTAACAAAGAAAGCATCACTTTTGGAGTGCAAGTATTCATAATCATTATGTTGGTGAAAAATATAAATGATATATTTTGGTTTTGATAAATCCTTTGTTCCTCCCTTCACAATCTCCTCATGAAATATTTACTGAAGAGCTGTTTTCTTAAAAATGATGGAATTTTCTTTGTTAGTGATATCATTGAACTTTCTGATGTCAAAATTAACACTTAAATCTAATATTAGCTGATTAATAATAAAAACATACTGTGGACTTAGGTGATAAAGTCATATATGCCAGGCTTAAATCTTTGTTTCTGCTGAATAGTTCCTAGAAATTTACACAAGAGATGGTTTCTCTCCAAACATCAGTTTCTTCATATGCAAAATATTATACTACAATAATAATATCCTTATCATGAGGTTATTGTGAAGATTAACTGAGATAGTCCTCTTATTTACTGAGGGAAAGAATTCAGTAAATGTTAGACTTTACTATTATTACATGATGTTAGAAAAGTATAGCACACAATTTAAATGCAAATAGTAATTATACTATAGTGTTCTGCATTTTTATTTTATTCTCCTGGAATGCCTGATTGCTTGTGCTAATTTAGCAATAACGATGTTCAAAACATATGTTTGTTTTTCTAAGAATTAACGATAGACAGACAAGATTATTTGTTGACTTTGGTCTATTTGGATCATTGTAATAAGATGTCCCATATGTAGGAAGTACTATGAATTTCTACAGCTGATTAAAAATATAATTTTCTGAAGAGTCATGGTAAATCTCTTTTCCACAGACACCTTTTAATAAAAAACATAAATTATAAACCTACCATTATGCAAACAATATTGGCACAACAAGAAAATGATTAACGTGCAGATAGGGTAGGTCAAAAAGACTATAAAAGGATTAATGCACATTGTTTGATGTATATTAAAATAATTGGCCAAAGTTTTGGTAGCATTTTAATTTTTGGCGTCCAGATACTTATGGCCCATTCAAATCTTACCAAAACAAACAGACATATTTTTTTTGAAAGTAGAAGTTCAATAGAAACCACTAGAGCATGTTAAATCAGTCTACTGCCACTATTTTATAAAAAGTGGTTCAAAATAAAGACAAGGGCAGTTCTGTTTTCAATTTATGGAAAAAAGTAACAGCTATTTTCTTCCAATTTTTACTTGATGTTTCTCAGATGCAGAACACCTTTAGTGATGCTTTGATTTCTCTCTCTGGCTACCCTATGTTACTGCTTATTTTTCGAGTCACTATGGTCTTGTGAACAGCAATTTTCATTGCAAAGTTCAAAACACATTAAAGGAGAATTTCATTTGATCAAACTCCTAGAGTGCCTTTTTGGATATTTTGCACTAGTTGTAAACTCAAGTGGAACACTCCACTAGGCAGCAGTGTGATGAGGTCTTGTCTCCACTTGCTGGTGTGAAATGACACCCACATCGCTTGGGTTTCCTGATGCCGCACTAGGGCTATGAGAACACATGGAGTCTTCATAAATAAAGTCACGTTAAACAATAATAAACCACGTTTCATACTGGGTCTTGTCACCACTCTTATGAAAGCACACCTTCTGCAATGTTCTTCGTCTCAAAATTTTGGGAAACCCTAGAGGGTTTCTCATATATATCCCCACACCAACATGGTTGTTATTAACAGTCACTACCTGAGCTTCCGGATATGCCACTCAACACATCACTGCCGCTTCCACGTTCTCTCTCAGGGACTTAAACTGGAATATGTAGGACTAAATGGTGAGCATGTGTAGGCACCATACCCTGTTTGGAACTGACCCTTACCTCTGATGATTAAAGCTGAACCAATGTCTCACTTGGCCTGAAATGACTTTCAGGAGAATGCCCAGTTTCTTGGTTTTTTTTTTGGTTTTTTGCTCTTAAATGTCAGACTTTCCTTGTCAATTTCCCTCAACTACATAATCATTATTGATTTATCATGCAAACTTATGATGAGATCATTGCTGTACTTGGAATTATACATTTTATTTAAATCAAGTTTTATTACTACATCATACCTAACTATCAATATAATAAAATTTAACATATAGTCAACACATTGCATTGGTTAGTTAATCCCATAATTATGCTTTGTGACAAACCATCCCCAAACTCAGTAGATTAAAACAAGAACCTCTTATTCTTATTCATGCACGAGCTGTAGGGCTGGCATGGGGAAGACGGTTGACTGAACGAGTCTGTGCTCAGCTGGGCAAGGCTCAACATTATAGATTGGGTACAAATCTTCTCCATATGTTTCTCATGCTCATTGGACCAGAGAAGTAGCCAAGGCATTATTTCCTTATGGTGATGACAGAAGCCCAAGAGAGAAAACTGAAGTGTGCGTACTCACTTCAACCCTCTGCTTATGTTCTGTTTGCTAATATCCTATAGGCAGGCATATATAAAGTTATATTCAGGTCAGCAGGGGGCCCTGTCTCTCAAGAACTACGCAGTCATATGGCAGAGAATGTGGATGTGGCAGTGGTGAAGAACTGGGAACCATAATTCAATCTGCCATATGTACGCTAATGACCTAAGTTAAACCATTCATTATTTATTCAATGCATTCTTTATTCTTAGAAATTGTGTGACATGAAGGTACAAAGTGCACTAGAGAGACCACTTCCTTTCTTTCCATTCAGTGCCTCCTCCAGATAATGCACTGATTAAAAAGCACCAGGCTCTCTGCGTACAATGTACGTGCCCTGTGCCGGAAAGGATACTGGTGGGGACTGGATGGGACCCTCTCTCAGTGCTGAGTGGGCCAAGACTTGGTATGTGCCCATAGGCCTGCCCTGGCCAGTGGTCTTCTTATTTTCCTTTAAGCGTTGTTGTTTTTTAAAAAACCATCAAGCAATACATATTTCATTTTAAAAATTGAAAAGTGTATCTATGCATAAAGAAGAAAATAAAATATAGCCATACTTCCATCAACCATAAGTAACCATTATTTGCTCTAAATGAAGAGATAAAACAACAAGTAAAGATCATGTAAATAGATAAATAGTAGATTGACTGATCAAACATAGGGGAGTGTTTTGCAATCTGTTACTTAATATATCATAGGTATAGTCAATGCCAGTGAATACTCACCTTTATGCATATCATTAATGCTACCTACTATTCTGTCATATCAATATGGAGAACTTTATTTCACTAATCCATTGATAAACAGCTAAATTTTTCCTTCTTGTTATCATAAACAATGCTGTTCTGTACATTTCCGAACACTGAAGGAATGTTTCCTTTGGCCAATGAGATAAAATCACTTGTGCAAAGGACCAATGGTGGTTTTCAGGTTTAATGTATATTGTGAGATGAAGGTTTGTGAAAGATGCATTCACACAAGGAGTGCATGAGTCTCTTCCCTCTCCCAGCCGATCTGGGGCTCTTTAGCTTCCTAAAAATAAACAAAGAAAAACCTTCAACTAAAGGCTGGGCTAGTTAACTCAAGGGAATTTTCTAGGTACCAAAAAGCAAGAGGAAGTAAAAGGATTACCGATAGTGTTCTTTAACAAGGAAGGGGGAATTTTTCAAGAGATTGTAAAGCAAAATCCAAGGGCTACATGGTTAGACTCCAAACTGGGAGAAACGATGAAAACAGAAGAGAGATATTATTACGTGCTGAGGGAAATAAAGGGACTTTCCGATTAGACATCCAAGATGAATCTCCCGAGAAGGAGGGCCATAAGATCCCAAATTCAAAACGCATCAGGAAATACACAGGCCAGGGAAAAGACTCTCTAGGATTGCTTGTTAAGGTATGTGACAAAAGGTGGGGCACCAATTTTACCAAATATGAGAATGACTCTACACTAAGAACCATAAACGTATGGTTTCTGCTCTAGGTCAACTTCACATAGGCAAAGACAGTTAGTCATCAAATTTTGCAAATGGGAGCCGGTTTACAAGCAAAAGTCACAATCAGCAAGGCTTGCTGGGCCCGTCTATGGATTTGCCACCGAGACCAACACTAGTTGATTCAATTAACAGGAAAACAAAGCTACCATATTTTGCTGCGTATAATGCACACATTTTGCCCAAATTTTTGAGGGAAAAATAAGGATGCACATTATACATGAGCAATGATTACATACCATGGGTATAATGGGTATGTTAATTCCACGTATAATGTGCACAAAAATGTGGGTGCACATTATACACGGTAAAATACCATAAACTGGGTTATAGCTTATATTTTGTAGCCTGGCGACAAGTACAAGTTAATAATCATTTCATGGTCCATCTGTACCAGCCTGGTCTTTGAAGGTGGTAAAATGATTAAATCAGATCGTATCACAGTTTTTTAAACTTTTATTGAATTTAGTGGGGTGACATTGATTAATAAAATTATGTAGGCTTCAAGTACATAATATTTCATGTACAATTCTATAACATAATCTGCATATTGCATTGTGTTCACCACCCCAGGTCAAGTCTCCTTCCATCACCATTTATACCCCCTTTGCCCTCTACTTCGTTGTCCCCCCACCCCCCTTTCCTTCTGGTCATCACCGTGCCATTGTTTGTGTCTATGAGGGTCTTTGTTGCTTAATCCTTTCACCTTTTCATCCAACCCCCAAGCCTCCTCCCCTCTGACATCCATCAGTCTGTTCTCTGTCTCTCTGAGTCTGTTTCCATTTTATTTGTTAGTTTATTTTGTTTTTAGATTCCAAATGTAAGTGAAATCATATGGTATTTGTCTTTCTCTGACTGGCTTATTTCACTTATCAAAATACTCCCCAAGTCCATCTATGCAGTTGCAAAAGGTAAGATTTTCTTCTTTTTTTTTTTTATGGCTGAATAATATTCTATTGTGTAAATGTACCACAGCTTTTTATCCACTCATCTACTGATGGGCACTTGGGCTGCTTCCAAATCTTGATTATTGTAAATAACATTGCAATGAACATAGGGGTGTGTATATTCTTTCAAATTAGTGTTTTGGGTTTCATATTACAGTTTGAAAAAACATGAGAGCGTGACTGTTTGTAAGGCTGGCCCGCCATTGTCTGGATGTGGCTGGGAGAATATTCTGAAGCAAATTCTGGCAACTAAAGGGAAGTATTCCCTCCCACCAAACTGGCTGTCAGGAAGGATGCTTTGGTTTGAATACTACAATAACAGCTTTAGCATCTCAGGACAGTGCCTAAAATTAAGGCACTCCTGTAAACTGAGAATGTGCCGATTTATATGTGATGAAAGATCAGGAATTCCTTTCTAAAACTTGGTTTTGAAGGCTCAGAATTTAAATTGGTAGGGCTGTTGGCTACCAAAAGATGCTAGTGTAATTAATTCTATTTGTGTAGCATTTTTACTGATTTCTCTAGCAGGTGACAAAACACCCATGATGATGGATCAGGCTATTGACAACCATAGACAGGAAGTATTCGAGGCCACTTAGAATACCCATGGGGATGGGCTGTAGTTGCCAAGTCCCAAGTCACCAATGTAGGGCCTTCTACTCTCTACCCACAGGTGAGCAAACCTCAACTGTGTTGCTCAGAGAATCTGACATTCTGGATAAATCAAATTTCCATTTAAACTCCCAAATCATGTGGTTTTATTCTTTACTGTTGAAATTTTTGTCTAAATGGTCAGTTTCTGATGTGTCTATTTTCTTGTTTTAGATGTCAAGTCTACCAAATATACTGGAATCTTTGGTGATCAGACTGATGAAACAGATGATCAGTGTTCTTCCTCACAAGTTGTGCCGTAGATGATATAGGAAACTCAGGTGAAAAAAGTATTGACCCCAGTAGTTTAGATTCTAAGATTCCTAAGTTCTTTGCTCCATGAGCGAGGGGACTGGGTTTTGTTCACGCTCCTCTCCTGAGTGACTACCAGATGTCTAGCAGAAAAGAAACACTAAATGAATGTTGGTTAAATTAAAAAATGAATACTATATACATGATCTTCAGAGTGTGTTCTCTTGTTATTGAGGTCTTTCTCTGGAAAGTCAAATACAAAGTAAGTCAAGGAGCAAAGAAAGGAAGGAAGGAAGGAAGAAAAGAAGAGAAAGAAGGCAAAGGGGAGGAAAAGGAGGAATACAAAAACGAGGAAGGAAAATGAAAACAAGAAATAAGGAAGGAAGGAAAAAGCTAAGAAAGGAAGAAGGAAATTAAAAGCTATTCTGCAGTTTCAAGTGTTGGTTTGACTTTGAAAAGCTCAAATTCATTATCTGTTGAAGGTTAAAATTATATTAATCACCTTTCCTGTTCCTGTTTCTATCTGTCTCCTCCTTGGAGGACAGAATAAGAGATTCCCATTTTACACCTCCTGGTTCAAAACCCTCAGGCCTTGGTGGCACACACATCACAGGATCCCAAAGCTGCTGAATATTCTCCCAGAAGGCTCACAAATGCCACAGCTGCGGGATCTGTACAAAGTCATGGCTGTGGACAGACCTCCAGGATGAGTTCTTTCTTTGTGTTCTTTTTCCTGGCCATCTAAGTGGTTGCTGACTGGTTTGGCATGTCGCTAGTTAAAATTCATTCTTTTAAAGCCCAGTATCCACTTAGCTCCTCTCCTCTGAACTTTCTTCATTCATTATTAACAATGAAAGCCAAAGTGCATGAAACAAGTTCAGCCCTATCTGTTTCTGGCATGAAAGTGATGTCTTGGCATATTAGGGGGACACGGCTCCGTCTTACATGAAATGGTGCCTGGGCCCACAACAAAGGCTCCGTCTCTCAGCGCCTAATAGGATCACCTAACTTCAAATGTGAAACTTCCTTCTTTGAAATATTTGTTGAGATTTCATAAACCTATGAAGATTCTCAAACTCCAACAAAACCTTCCAGGCTTCAGTGCAAGCTCCGACCCTAAAGAGCTTTCTGTTCTCTAAACCTGTTATTGGATCTGGGTCCCAAGCCTGGGCAGATGGGGGAAGTGCGGGGGGCATGGGGGAGGAAGAACTTGCCTTCCACTTTCTCTTTTCGATGCAAAAATAAAAGTCATCTGGTTTTGACTGCCGAAAATAAATCATATTAAGCATTTTAAAAGCACTATTCTTTTTGCGAGACCTAATTTCAGACCGATTAACACTTTAATATGAAACAGAAGCACATCATTTCATTAGAAGACAAAATAAGGCCTCTCGGCTACCATATGTTGTCTGTCTTTTTTGAAAAAAAAAAAAAAAAAAATCTTTTGAAACCCTAGATTGTAGATTGAAGTACAAGGGGAAATGCAGATTTGGCACCTCACCCACCCCAGGTGAGCAGACTGCACTTTGGAGAGCCACACGACCGCAGACTTCTTGTTTTTGGCAGCGCTCACATTCAGTCTCTCCAGTGCTGGAGGACATGGCCATGGCCCTGGAAAGCTGACAGGGAAATATTCTTTTGTGAAGAGGGAAATCAAAAGGATCTTTCAGTATGTTCTTAAGAATGTCTACGCTGACACAAAGAGCAAAGAGGCACTTTCTACCACTGATTTCACAGATTACTTATTTATTAAATAGATGAAACAAAATTATAGCTGTCCGTTTTCAATATTTAAATTTTTTTAATGATAATGCCTTTCAAATGCACAGAACGTGAATGCAGAGCTGGTGTGATAGAAGAGAGCCTTATTGCACATAATTAACAGACACATAATGTCTGGTAACTAGTAATTTCCTTCTAGCTGAGTAAGGAAATAATTTAATCATGTTGATCAAATGAATCCCAGGAGCCCAGTGTAACATTATGCCAAAAAAAAAAATCTGCATTAACTGATAAAAGACTACTTGGTTAAAAAAAATAACATGATTTCCAACCTTGTTTAGGTATCTTTAATAGTATTTAAAATGTACGCCTGATTTTAGTAATTGGCTTAATCTGACATTTCAGGAACATTATTTGCCAGCTTTGGCAGAGGCTACAAATATTGGCATGGTATACTTTTTTAGAACCTACTAAAACCTAACTGTTGCAAGATGTGTATTTCCCTCACCTATGAAAACAGTTCGCCCACCCTTGCTTAGAGGAGTGTGCGGGGGGCATAAGGAGGGATGAACCACCACGCATCTATTTTCTTTTTTTAATAATCTTTTTCCCTAGAATAGCATCTTGTATTCAACAACTAGATATAAAGCCCCATTGCTCCTTTGCAAATTTCAGCTTAAGATTCAAAACAGGCCAGGAGGAGACTTCTATTTCAAATCATTGCCCGAAACAGATTTCTCCTTCGTGGAGAATATCCTAGTCTTGGTAGACTGGGGTTTCCTTTTGGAATCTTTCATGGTCTTTCCCATTGTTCTTTTGAACTACTTAGAAGAGCAGCAAGCCACTTCCCCGCTATCTGGAGTCAGCTCTCCATAATGAGGTGATATAATTTAACACTTACCGTAATACATTTTATCCATCTATTGTTTGCTAAATAATTCCTGCAATAACACTTTTATTCTTTCCATAATTCTTCAGGGCAATGCTGGAGGAATAATATTTTCACTGCAGTGATTGATGACACGGGTCCTGGTGCTATCGAGCCCCCATGAGCGGAGGTTATTGATAAGCATCAGGAAGATCGGAGGGAATGGAGGGGGCAGGGCAAGCGTCCAGCAGCGCGTGCTGCGTGGAAAGAGCATCAGGGATCAGAGGGTTAATACCATTTTATGAGGTTGTAAAAATCTACCCCAAGATTCTTGTGTTAGCAATATTCTTTGTGTAAGATGTATGTTATTAAAACAAGTAGCAGCATCTGAATTAAAGTGACAGCATGATGGATGACTACTGAAGGGGAATCGCAGCCGTTTGCAGCATTTTGGGCTAGATGTGGGAATTCTGCCTCAGAGGCAAGGAGCTTGGCAGACACATTGATTCCGGGCTGACGCGTGTTCATAAATATGCCCCCAGAGAGGTGTGGCCTAGCAGAATTTACAAAATTATGTTCATGAATTATTTAACATTTATTTATGGATGCTATATTTAAACAGTATTTGCCAAGGCGAATGGACCATAGCTTACAGAGTGATCTTTAGATAATGCAAACTCTGCACCAGGCAGAGGTGGCGGGTGGCTCGCCCGGTGATGCTAAGCCTGTCCAAACTACATTAGAGGATGAGTCCACTGGCGACAGGGCTGCTCTTCGGAGGCTTGAGATGTTTCCCCGATGGTGCTGAGGCCGAGAAAAATCTTGAGAATCAGGTCTAGGACTTTCCTCCTTGGGAATTTGGTTACATCAAAAACCAGGTTTGTGTTAGTGCAGATTTAAATTTTAACACATAATGAGCTTTGCTATTTATAGCAATTTTTTTTTTTTTTTTGGAATCGTAGAATGCAACGCTACCTGTTTGATGTTGAAAAGAAAATAGGAAAATATTTAGAAATTGATATTACTTAGACACTTCGCTAATCCTGTTGAGGACCAAACTCAAACATACGAAGAAGTTAAAGTGATGATTGATACATTTATAATTTTAGGGCCATAATTTGGATGATATGGCAGAGACCCAAGTACTCACCAAATATTCCTTTTGCTTGCCCCATTTTCCGTTCCCTTTGCCATTCTGCGGCTAGTTCTTGCCAATGAAATATAAATGGAAGTGCTATGTGTCACTTCTGTGGCCAAGTCCTTATAGGGTTTTTTTTTTGTTGTCTCTCTTCTCCCGACATGGTAAGTGAAGAGATCATGTATTTCGGAAAGCTCAGCTACAGCCAGGAGACTCACTAAACAGCCCAGCCCTTACTTGCCCTTTTGGAGCTGAGCCCCCTCAACCTGCTGGCGGTGAGTAGATGAGAAATTATGGTTGGGTTGGGCTAAGCCGTTGAGACATGAGGCTTGCTTGTTGCTTCAGCGTAACAAAGATGCTGTTGATTAATGCACTATGTCAGTGATACTCAAGCCACCTCAATGACAAAAAAAAAAACAAAACAAAACCCAAAACACAGAGTAGCCTTTTCTTTTCCTGTTCCTTATAGCATCATTCTCCTCCTCTAGCAAAATTGCCGTATATGTAATAATAGCCTGACCTATGGTATTATCAGAGCATCCCAGGCTACAGAAAGCCAGGAAGCTAGCAATACCAAAAGAATAAAATAAAGCAAAGAATCTGATTTTATCCGTTGCAGGAGAGACCCAGTGACAATCAGGAGAGGCAAGGCAAGGAAATTGAGTTCTATTTTCCAAAAAGGAGAAAGAGAAAAAAGTAGAAAAAGTCACTGGTATCTGCTTTTGTCGCTGGTAAATAGATATAAAAGCGAAGGTGGATCAACAAATTGATGAGTCTACAAGATCTATATTTAGATTCTGAATGTGATGGCTTATTTTTAGTCTTCGTTGGATTGTGAGCTCTTCAGGGTCGGTATATGAACAAGCATGAACATACACACACACACACACACACACGCACCCACACCTCTAGCTCCATACTTAGGGTAGTTCCAGTACTTGCTAAGAATTTAGCAAATTCTTGGTGTGCAGGTACGTAAATCTGCGAACCTGTTTGTATTTCCCAGAAGGCAACTACCAGGAGCACTAACAAAACTACAGCGCAGGGAGCCTTTGGGGTCCTTCTCAAGAACGGTACCCGTGTCTTCGAGTGTAACTCTCTCTCTAACCAGATCTTTGAGTCCAATGGTGCATGAAAGCCCCAGAAAACCCTGGGGCTTGGTCTAAAATCTTGAATTTTAATAAGCTCTCTTTATAAAACTTTCCAGGATTTTCAGAGGTTGTGCATGTAAGAAGTGCTAGAGAACAGGGATAGGTAAGAGTACAAACGTGTAGAAAAATAACGGTTTTCTTACCGTAGCCCTTGTCCTCTAGAAAGCAGAACCTGACGTGAGGATTCAAGCGCACCTCACAATAGCCATGGAAAGAAGAAATTAGAGGGAACTTACTTGACTCACTCCCTACCAGCTCCCCTCCCCCCCACACTCACCCCTCATTCGTCAAATTTACTCCAGGCAGAGCTAACTCCCTACACCTCTGGGTTATGCTCTTCAGCCTCTTGGCAGCTTCCCAGGCAGCCAAACGTCAGGCCTCTCCATGTGTGTTGTTGCATCCAAGTTTAGAAGTGAGGAGGTGTCTGAGCGCCGACAAGTCTTGTCCCAAGGGGTGAGAGGCCATGCTGTCCTGGGACTTCAACGCAGACTACAGCCAGCTCAGGAAGCCCAGCAAAGTCATCAAGGCCAGAGTGGACCAAAAGACAAGAGCATCTTTGTAAAGAAATAGGCAATTGAGTCTGAGAAAGCACATAAGATTATGTTCAGCAGTGTTCTCCAAGGCTTTAAATCTATTTTATAGGCAAAGATTCCAAGGGGCAAATGTTTGTTGGCGATATTTTCCACAGCGACCCCCAGCTTTTCTTCCAGGCTTTCCCCTTCACCCTGCCCTCCCCAAGACCAGGTTCAATGTTGCTCCTCCCACATCTATCACTACACCCTGCCCTTTCTGGGCACCAAATGCTCAAAGCTGAGCATGCTCTGCAGCCAACGATCATTGAATACGCGTTCCCTCTTCCCAGGTGTTGAGAATAAATGTCATCTTTTTTTCTCTAAATTCCCCCTCCATTCTCTACAGTCAGATGCCTCTGCTTTTGCTGTGCCCAGACACACCTTGTATTTTTGTTCTGATGTTTACGACCATCCCACATGTACATAATTATTTATTTCCCCCACTCAATTTTTAACTCCTTGATGACCTAAACTATGAAAGGCAATAAAATCTAGCAGAATACGTTTGTATTTCAGAGTTCCACAAACCAGACTTCTCCAGGCTTCGTTTGCTTCATGTTCTTAGGATTCATCTTACAGTGCATCTTCCTGAGTTTTATCTCCTTCTATATAAAACTGCTTTAGTTGCACTGTATTTGGTTCTAGTAAAAACTGTCAGAGACAGTACCAATGTCGGTGCACCATGAGGTACCTGGAACGTAGTAAGTGCAAAATAAAGGTCAGTTTTCTGTTCTTACTTGTTTTTTTGTGTTGCTTTCCCTCCCAACACCAGTGCAGTGTGTGGTTCATAGAAGATGGGTTTTCTAATTTGCATAACATTGGCGAATGCATATGGTAGTTGCTATATGCCAGGCACTATTCTTAGCACTTTGAAAGAGTGTACGTATCTCACTGTGGTCAGTACATACGATTTTTATTTAACAACCCCATAGCACTTGCCAGCCACAGCTCCAAGTGTGAGAAACATATTAATTATTTGAATTTAATAATAAAGTCATGAGGTTAGTCCTGTCATTAATATCTCCAGTTCTCAGATGAGAAAACTGAGATACAGAGAAGTTAAATATCTTGCCCTCTTTATCAGTGACAGATCTAGTAACATCTGAGATTTAGATACTATACCTGGTTCCAGTCTGATTATATATAGTGTGTTGTAGTATATGATAAAACAGATTATAAGTAAATAAATCTCTTCCACTTTGAAGAGTTTTCATTACTTTTAGATACATAATACTCATCTAGAAGTTGTTCACTCCTGAACTGAGACTTCTTCATATTGACCAATTGGCTCAATAATTTTAAGCCATTGAAACCTAGCAACCTGGTAAAGAGCAGGAGTCATTTAGAGAAAACTCACGCTAATCACCGCCAAGAATGATACGATATCGGCACGAGGACTAAGGGAAAAGAGAGTTAACACTTGCGTTCGAAACCATTGTCATGGCTCTATCACGTCGCTGTTTACATCCCTCTACTTCTTTCCGAAGATTTTTGCTTTCACGTACAGATAGTTGAACATCTCACAAACCCTGCCACAGCTGTCTCTGCGTGTGTGCAGGTGTGAACACGGGGAGGGGGAGATAAAGTTCTCTACTCCATAAATAAAGATAGCCGGGAGAATAATAAAGGCAAGGGAACATTTTTACAATAAAGTGCAGTTCTAGCCTTGCAAATAAATTGAGATGGGACCAGTCCCAGGTCACCGCGATTTCATTAACCACCGAAGAAGGCTCCTGCAACGCTGAGCACATTCCAATATCCAGAGAACAAAAGGGAGCACATATTAAAAATCTAAAGAATCGAATTTTTAGCTAAGGACTCCGTGGAATCAGATAAATGTCTCATACCATCTCCCTCTTCCCTTTCCTCCCCTCAGGCAAGAGTGTGAGACCATGACACACACCTAACCTTGTCATCATCTTAGAGGGTATACTCTCCTGCCACTCAAGCCGGATTTCATGCACTTTTTAGCTGTGAGCAAAAATGGTTCACATTCCAGAGAAGTGGTATTTTGGCATTATCAGTGTCCATCAGAGAAGTTGTTTAGCTCAGGTAGGACCTGGAGAATTCGGAGGGCCTCTCCTTGCGTTACCACTATTCCTTTGGGATTAGGGGAGGTATTAATCATGCCTGACCTCTTACAAGTGAAGAGGAAATAATCCCTTATGACATGGCATGCATCCTTCCACCCTGGGGCCATTTCCCTCAGTTTTGGAATTTATGTATTTGAAAGAGATGCTAGCATGGTTGATGTTAGTTTTAGGAGGTCACACATCTCCCTCAAACCAAATTCTAGTGAGAAAAAAATAAAAACACAGCTGATACGATACTGCCTTTCATGCCCCTCGCCACGGTCTAATTATCCTTGAATGACAAGCTTCAGGTGCATTCCCGAATGATGAACTCTCTTGTTCTTTTTATCTTTTTTTCCTGTTGTGGGTTTCAGTCTTTTTCTCCCAGTCAGTTGTGCCTTTAGCAAAATCGAGGGGCAGACAGGAAGCAGGGAGCCAGACCAAACTCCGCCAAGGTCTGCCTTCAGCCAGTGAAGCAAAAGGTTCATTCTGTAGCTGAGATGCCCTGTGTGGACTCTGGAGCCTCACCCATGCTCAGCATCACCAGCCTGGAATTCCTCTTCCATTTTCGTCCTTACGCAAAGCCTGCTGCCTTCCCAAGACTAACATGTTATTTGCTTACATGCTTCATTCTGGCAATTTTTTTTTGTAAGACTAAAACTTGCTTAATAGAGCTGGTGTGAAAGGTAGGAATGGAGATAAAAGAGAAACAAGACTCTCAGAACTACCAATCTGTTAAAAGTGAGTTTGGAAGGCTTGCAAGAAAGCTGGAAGGCTTGGACTCATTTGAAACCAGCAACGTGCATAGGGGAAGGACACTTGAGGGAGAAACACAGAGTTAGCCCCATCTTGGATAGATTCTTTTAAGAAGTAAGTTGTAGAAAATCATGGTTACTTTTGAAATGCACTTAATCTAAAATTTTGAATGTGGATTTTTTTGATCCATTTTAGGATTGTCATCTATGAATTCATCAAACAGAGAATCCTGATAAAACTACGTATACACTACAAATACAAATAATTTAGGCAAACACATAAACTTGTGTCTATTTCTATATTTAAATTCATTAGGTATCTCACAGATGCTAGAGAGGACCAGGTTCTCTGCATGGGATTTTCCTATCAAAAGAGGATTGGAAGGTTAAAACAGAGAAAGCAAGGGCTCGGATTTGCAAAGAAAAAAGAGGCGCTCTGAACTAGTAGATTGACAAGTGGGCTGGCTCTGTTGCGATGTTTCCCAAGTGTAGGTTGTCAGGGAAGAGAGGAAGGCTGGACAGAAGGCTTACACTGTGACGGAACCAGCAACAGGTCCGTGCCTAAAATTTGCAGAGCCTGGGGCAAGAGTACAAATTGAGAACCATATATTTTATGACTAAATATTTAAAGGGTCTAAATCAAGTTAATAGACTGTTAAATAAGCCATATTTCCTTCTCAAACCTCTCAAACCTTGACTTATGTTCATTTACAACAATGAAATAGAAAGATATACAGCTAACATTTTTAGATCATTGAACGTTGGCAAAATATGAAAGGCTAGTGAATTCTCAGTTATTGCACTGAGTATTCTACTGATGGTCCAGTGCTGTTGGATGAGTAATAATACTGAGATATAAATAATTCATAAATCATTATATATTTCCCATAAAGTATATTTCTTATTTTCATTTCAGCAAAACCACTAATTATGTTACTTGCTATAACCAAGATTTTGCATAATTTAGGTACGACTGACAGTAATGCCAAATTTGACAACCTTTCTTCCTCATTGCAGTTATTAGAGAGTATTTTATTCACTTTAGTTTTGAAAAGTTTACTCTGCTGTGGCGGGAGCATCTTGGATTGCCAATAAAATTCTTATATCAATGCTTAGATTTAGAAATTAAATGAGAATGTTTTATAGCACGTTTGAATTATTTAAACAATTGTTTATGGTAAATTATCATTATAAAAAATTACTATAGCCCTGGCGAGTGACTCAGTTGGTTAGAGCATCACCCTATACACCATAAGGTTGTGGGTTTGATTCCCGGGTCAGGGCACATACCTAGGCTGCAGGTTCAATCTCCTGTAGGAGCACGTATGGGAGGCAACTGATTGATGTTTCTCTCACATTGATCTCTCTCTCTCCCCCTCTCTAATATCAATAAACATGTCCTCAGGTGATGATTAAAAAAATTAGTGTAAATAATTTTAGTTTCTTCTTATAGATTATTAACACTGAAATTGCAATTATCATCACCTCTTAAAACATATCTAGATTTATACACTAATAGAAGAACTTTGTATTATATTTCTGGCATATTACATGTAGGTGTGCATTCTCATATACATGCATTTTTAGAAATTGTGATTTGTTTAATGCTGAAAAATATTCCCTCTTTCAAAACTGTAAGTTGGAGGAATTGTAAACTGGAAAACAAGTACAAGCAAGAAAACGAATATTTGGAAATGATACTTTGTTATGCAAGAACTATTGCATTCATGCTCTCATGCAGGAAGGATTTGACAATTTAATTTGTCTTCTTTCTCACGAAACGCTTTAGTTGCTTACATACTGCCTACGTTTGACATACTGTCTCTGAAGTCAGCCAGAGCACAACCCACGGAACGTCCTAGCATTCAGACGTACTGCCTTTGTGCGGAAGACTTCGGGAGCAGAGGTGGAAAAGCATGTCATTACAGACATTTAAGGTCATGCTGGGCCAGTCCTGGGCGTCGGATCCTGCAGGACTGAATGAAGGCCCGTGAATTCCCGAACGTATTTTATATGCGTGTATTTGAGATGTGCGGGCCCCCTTCAGGGTGCAGCTCAGGGTGAGGCCCTTTCCCACAGTCCGGGCATACTGGCTAGGAAAGTTTGGTGGGTTTCCCACCTCATAGTTGGCTGTCGTGATTGCCTTTCTTTCATTCTCTAAATCTTTCTTGTTTCCATTAGTTCTCTACTCGCAGTACACTTTTTTCCTTCTCTTCATCCTCGTTTCTTTTCTTCTTTTTTCATCCCTGCCCTTTTCCTTTCTTCCCTTTTTTGCATTGCAATTTCTCTAAAATAATTTTCTCAAGAAATACACAGCACACCGTTTCTTAAAATAGTTTGTCCGTGGGGAGGGATGGTATATAAAAATCCAAAAAGGAACGCAAAAAAGTGGAAGTCTCCCCTTCCTTTGCCCTCCTCCAGTGCACTTCCTTCCTATAGGAAATCACTGTTGGGAGCTTAGGTTTTATATTCTGTGCCATTTCCTACACATTTAAAAAGTGGGCAGTGTTTAAACAAATGATACATAGTGCTTTGCAAGTTGATTTCCACTCAACAATAAATAATGGATCTCTTTCCATGTCAGTACATAAGTGTTTAATCTGCACCTGGTGCGTTATACTATGGATGTCCTGTTTGTTTAACCATCTCTAGCAGTTGCACACATAGGTTTTCTCCAGTTTGAAGTGTTAGTGAAGAACACTGCCATAAATATTCTTGCACATCAATCTTCATGTAAGTATGTATATGAAGATGTATGAGTAAACTTGGAGCATGTGATTAAAAGGATATTTTAAAATTTGATAGATCTACCAAAATATCATCCCAGAACTCCTGTGTGCTCCTTCTACTGTGTATGGAAGTTTTTCTCCATACTTATCCTGACACTAAATGTTATCAATTCTCATCTAAATTTTATTTTCATCATATTTGCATACTAAAAATATCAAGAGAGGAAGTCGGTTGTCTCTATGTGTGTTTTTCTGAATCTCTAATGAAACTTAGCATTTTTCTCGTTTATCTTTTTTTGCAAATAACTTGTAAAATATTACAGATTAAACCTGACTATAGATGTAACAAATAGCTCTATTCCTCTGCTTCATCTGTTTACATCCCATTTTTGTTACATAACCATCTGTATCACTGATAATTCTTTCACTCTCTTTTTATTCTTTGTTTATAATGTCTATTTACAGAGATTTTTATTTGCACATGGTCAAACTTGTTAATTTTATGTTTTATGGTTTATGATCATCACGGGTTTTTGAGGAAAATAAAATTTACCACAATAATATAAACTTTCCTTATTTTCTTCTAGAAAGCTTATTATTTTGTACTATATTTATTAGAAATTTATCCATAGAATGTATTATAGAAATTGAGCATTATTATGTTCTAAAGATATATATGTACTTGGGTCAACACTTGATTAAATCTTATGCCTTCTGATTTAAAATGACTCCATTATAATATATTAAATTGCCCAACTTATAAGGGTCTCTTCTGGGCCCCCTATTTTGTCCTATTAATCTATTTAGTTAATCAACAATATTTTAATTTATAGTAGTATAAGTACCATTTACATCCTATAATGCATATGATATCACCTATTTTACACTGAGCTGTATGAAATTTCAGGTCAGGTTTTATGCAGTTTGGGAAAGTGTTATAACATTCTTTATGTTATTCTCATACACCATCAAATGTATCCCTATATACACCATAGCTTCTGTTACTCTTCTAAATTGAATCTCATAGATCTTGTTGCTGTTACAACTTGTCTTATAGCTCTGTTGCTATTATGAACTGAGTCTTAATGTTCCATTACATTTTCTAGTGAGCTTTTCTGGGATACAGGAAAGTTATATTTTTATGGTATATTTATGTTTTATCTAGTCACCTTTTGAGCTATCTTTTCAGATCCAATCATTTTAGTTGATTGTCTTCAGACCTTAAAAAGTATTTTCTCAAGATTTTATTATAACATTTTCAAGCATATAAGAAAGATACATTTAACAGTTAACATCTTTATATATATATATACACCATCTAGACTTTACCATTAATATTGTATTATACTTCTTTTATCACCTATTTCTTCATCTATAAGTTCCTTTTCCATCTAATAATAGGTCATAGATTTTTAAGTATTTCCATGTAAATTGCAGGCATCAATACATTTTTGCCTATACACTGCAACATCATAAAATTAACTAGAGTTCTACATTAATTTACATTTTTCTTTTGAAATTAAATTTACATACAATGAAATGCAGCAATGTTCACTGAATTTTGGCAACTGTACAAACCTAGAGACTCAAGCTCATCACCAAGAAAATTTCCTCATTCATCTTTCTAGGCAATAAGTGCCCTCATCTTCTCAGCGGCAACCACTATTCCCACAGTGACAGAGGGAGTGATTACCATAAAATAAGTGTGCAGAATGTAGCATGAGATGAGGGAGGAGACTTAGACGCGAGACAGATCCCGCAAAGCTCTGTAGGCCACAATGAATTGTTGAGATTTCACTCTGAGCATGATCAGAGGCACAGTAGAATTTTAAGCAGAGGAGTAACATTATTTATGTTACATTAAAACAGGTTATTTTTGAAGGGAAGATGGCAGCATGGTAGGAGGGAGCAGATTCCACTCCCCCCTACACACGGGAGAAAAACTGATCTACGAAGGAACAGAGCAAACAGCCAACAGTACCACATTATATATGAAAATAGGAGATCAAAAATTATAGCGGACATTGAAAAACCAGATGGTAAGAAGAGTATTTCAGGACAATAAGGGCCCAGGGATCAGTGCAGAGACCAGGGTGGCTAAAGCCCTGGGCCCGGTGCTTGCCGGGTCTTCCACAGGGCTCTAGGGAGGGAGCTGGGTCAACTGCTTCCTCCTGGCCAAACAAGGTTTGAGCAGCACCGGGAGAGACCTGGCTGCTTGAAGTCTCACAGAGAGGAGTTAATGTCTGTGTGGCAAACATGCTGGGGATGTGAGCACCCACGCATAACCCTGGGAGGAATGCATGGCAGAGCCCATGTGACCAGAGGTGCCCCTGCTTCCAGAGGCACCTGCAACTGGAGGTGGGGGTTTTGTGGAAGACCCAGAGCCCACACCAGGAACCCAGGTAGTGCGCACGATCCGTGGGAAACCTGGAGCTCACGCCCATGAGCTAAGGGTAAGTGTGCACAAAGCAGGAAACCAGAACCCACACCTGTAAACTCAGGGTCAGCACATCCCCCTTAGGAGACCCAAGCTCACACCCATAAACTTGAGAAAGCATTCACTCCCCGGGAGGCTCAGACCCATGATGGAGGCCCTGCATGGAGAGGCTCCAGGCTAGATCTGGGGAGAGTGAGTGGCTAGCCCCAGGGGAGAGTAGCCCAAAGCTGACTGAGTGCTGAACAGGGAGAAGAGTGATACCAGTCACCCCACAGTCTGTTGCAGCCAGCAAGACCAGAAACACCGGCTTGGCCAGTTGGCCAGTTTGAAACCAGCAAGAGGTGTTTTGGTGTTTTTTTTTTTTTTTAATTGTATTTTGTAATTCATTTTTTATTTTTTAATTTTTTTATCCTTCAATTCCTTTTGTTTTTCTTTCCTTCTTTCTTGTTTCATTCCTTCTTCCTTTCTTTCCAATTTTATCTCTTCTTCCTTCCTCTTTTTTCATTTTTTCTTTTTTCTTTTCTCTTTTTAAATACCCACAAGTGAGACAAAATATCCCCAGAACTATGAAAACACCAGAGTTGGACCCAAACAGGGGGCATCCCAACAGCTGAGACAGTGGAAGCTGTGAACTCCAGAATACTCGAAGGACACTGCACCACTGAATCTCACACGTATTCTACCACAGAAGCTCACACCATAAACCCAGGGAGCCAGAACAGATCAATTTAAGAAGCTGAGGTTGACAAGAAGAGCCCCACAAACAATGGGAACACAAAGAAACAATCCCCAAATGAAAGAAAAGGGGGAAGCCCCAGAAAGAATGCTAAATGAAACAGAGGCAACTCAACTATCAGATATTGAGTTCAAAGCAATAGTTATCAGGAAACTCAATGAGCTCACAATGAACTACCAGAAACTACAGGGAAGCTACAATGAACTCACTGCAAATTATATCAACATGAAAAAGGAAATAGAAACTATCAACAAGGGCCAAGAGGAAATGAAGAATACAATTTCTGAACTGAAGAACACAGTAGAAGGAATCAAAAGCAGAATTGATGAAGCAGAAGATCAGATCACTGAGTTGGAGGACAAAGTAGAAAAAAACACTCAGAAAGATCAAGAAAAGGAAAAGAGGCTCAGAAAGAATGAAGAGGGATTAAGAGAAATGCAAGACAATATGAAACGTAATAATATCCATATAATAGGGATACCAGAAGGAGAAGAAGAAGAGCAAGGGATAGAAAACCTATTTGAAAAAGTAATGATGGAAAACTTCCCTAATTTGATGAGAGAAAAAGCCACACAAATCCAGGAAACACAGAGAGTCCCAATCAAGAGGAACCCAAAGAGGCCCACTTCAAGGCACATCATAATTAAAATGGCAAAATTGCAACACAAAGAGAGAATCTTAAAGGCAGCAAGGGAGAAAAAGGAAGTAACATACAAGGGAGCCCTGATAAGGTTAGCAGCTGACTTCTCAATGGAAATGCTCCAAGCCAGATGAGAATGGCAAGAAATATTCCAAGTAATGAGAACCAAAGGCCTGCAACCAAGACTCCTTTACCCAGCAAGGCTTTCAATCAAGATAGAAGGCCAAATAAGGAGCTTCCCAGACAAAAGAAGTCTAAAAGAATACACCTCTACCAAACCAGTTCTGCAAGAGATACTAAAGGGACTGCTTTAAGGAAAGAAAGGAAAAGAGAGAGAGAGAGAAAGAGAGACAGAGAGAGAGAAACACAGGCACAAAAATGGCAATGAATAAGTGCCTTTCAATAATAACCTTAAATGTAAATGGATTAAATGCTCCAATCAAAAGACATAGAATTGCTGAATGGAAAAGAAAGCATGACCCACACATATACTCCTTACAAGAGACACAACTCAGGACAAAAGACCTACACAGACTCAAAGTGAAAGGCTGGAAACAAATTTTCCAAGCCAATGGACAGGAAAAAAAAAAAAGCTGGGGTAGCAATACTCATATCAGACAAAATAGGCTTCAGAAGAAGGGCCATAAAGAGAGACCCAGAATGTCACTTCATAATATTCAAGTGAAGATCCACCAAGAAGGCATAAACATTGTAAATATATATGCACCCAACATAGGAGCACCTAAATACATAAAGAAAATCTCAGAGGACTTCAAGAAAAATATTGACAGCAACACAATTATAGTAGGGGAATTCAACACCCCACTGTCAAAAATGGACAGATCTTCCAAACAAAATATCAACAAAGATATTGTGGCATTGAACAATACTCTAGATGAAATGGACTTAACAGATATATATAGAGCCCTTCATCCCAAAGAAACTAAATATACATTTAGTTTATTGGGATGAAGGGCTCTATATATGTTCCAATGCACATGGAACATTTTCAAACATAGACAACATGAGAGGACACAAAATAAGCCCCAACAAATTCAAGAAAATTGAAATCATACCAAGCATTTTCTCCAACCACAAGGGACTGAAACTAGAAACCAACCCCAAGGGGAAAAACCCAAAACCCTCAAAATCATGGAAATTGAATAGCATGTTATTAAACAATGAATGGGTCAAGAATGAAATTAGGGAAGAAATCAAAAAGTTTCTGGAAACAAATGAAAATGAACTCACAGCAACCCAAAACTTATGGGACACAGCAAAGGCAGGCCTGAGAGGGAAGCTCATAGCAATACAGGCCTACCTAAAAAAGATAGGAACATTTCAAACAAACAAGCTTACCCTACACCTACAAGAACTCAAGGAACAACAACAAAGACAGCCCAGAGAAAGTAGTAGAAGGAAGGAAATAACCAAGATCAGAGCAGAATTAAACGACATAGAGAGTAAAACCACAATTCTATAGATCAATGAATGCAGGAGCTTGTTCTTTGAAAAGATAAACAAAATCAAGAAGCCTTTAAGCAGTCTCATCAAGAAAAAAAGAGAGAAGACCCAAATAAACACAATCAGAGATGAAAGAGGAGAGATTACAACTGACACCTCAGAAATACAAAGGATTGTAAGAAATTACTAGGAAGAACTGTACACCAAAAAATTTGAAAACCTAGGTGAATGGACAAGTTTCTAGAAAAATATAATCTTCCAAAACTCAATGAAGAAGAAGCAGAAAGCCTGAACAGACCAATAACAGTAAATGAAATTGAAGCAGTAATCAAAAAACTCCCAACACATAAAAGCCCTGGACCAGATGGTTTCACAGGAGAATTCTACAAAGCATTTAAGGAGGCACTAACCCCTATCCTTCACAGACTATTCAAAAAAATCCAAAATGATGGAAGACTCCCAAACTCTTTTTATGAAGCCAGCACCATCCTAATCCCAAAACCAGATAAAGACACAACAAAGAAAGAAAACTTCAGGCCAATATCACTGATGAACATAGATGCTAAAATCCTCAACAAAATATTGGCAAACCACATCTAACAATACACTAGAAAGATCATGCACCATGACCAAGTGGGATTCATCACAGGGATGCAAGGATGGTTCAATATTCGCAAATCAGTAAATGTAATACATCACATAAACAAAAGCAAAGACAAAAATCACACGATCATATCAATAGATGCAGAAAAAGCATTTGATAAGGTACAACACCCATTTATAATAAAAACACTCAGTAACGTGGGAATAGAGGGAGCATTCCTCAACATAATAAAGGCCATATATGACAGACCTACAGCCAACATCATACTCAATGGGCAAAACCTAAAATTGTTTCCACTAACATCAGGAACAAGACAAGGTTGTCCACTTTCACCACTTCTATTCAATATAGTATTGGAAGTATTAGCCACAGTGATTAGAAAAGAAAAGGAAATAAAAGGCATCCAAATCAGAAAGGAGGAAACAAATCTATCATTGTTTGCAGATGACATGATAGTGTACATAGAAAATCCTATACTCAGCCAAAAAGCTGCTCGACCTAATAAATGAATTTGGCCAAACAGCCGGAAACAAAGTCAATATCCAGAAATCAAAGGCATTTTTGTATACCAACAATGAAACAGCAGAAGCAGAAGTCAAGAAAAAAAATCCCATTTGATATAGCAAAAAGAAAAATAAAATACCTGGGAATAAACCTAACCAATGAGGTAAAAGACCTGTATGCAGAAAACTACACAACACTGAAGAAAGAAATCAAGGAAGACACAAACAAATGGAAACATATAATGTGTTCATGAATTGGAAGAATCAACATCATCAAAATGTCCATACTATCCAAAGCAATTTACAAATTCAATGCAATACCTATTAAAGTACCAACAGCATATTTCACAGACATAGAACAAACACTTCCAAAATTTATATGGAACCATAAACGACCCTGAATAGTTGCAGCAATTTTGAGAAAGAAGAGCAAAGTAGGAGGGATCACAATACCTGATACCAAACCGTATTACAAGGACACTGTAATCAAAACAGCCTGGTACTGGCATAAAAACAGGGACATGGACCAGTGGAACAGAACAGAGAGCCCAGAAATAAACCCAAGTCTCTACAATCAATTAATATTCAACAAAGGGGGCAGCAACATAAAATGGAGTAAAAATAGCATCATCAACAAGTGGTTTTGGGAGAACTGTACAGCTATGCGCCAAAAAATGAAACTTGAGCACCAACTTACACCATACACAAAAATAAAATCAAGGTGGATAAAAGATTTAAATATAAGCTGTGACAGCATTAAAGTCCTAGAAGAGAACATAGGCAGGAAAAACTCAGATATTTCATGCAGCAACATTTTTATTGATATGTCCCCTAAAGCAAAGGACACAAAGGAAAGAATAAACAAATGGGATCTCATCAAAATAAAAAGCTTCTGCATGGCTACAGAAAACAGTATTAAAATAAAAAAAGAGAACCAACTGTATGGGAAAACATATTTGCCAATGGTACCTCACACAAAGGTTTAATCTCCAAAATATATCAAGAACTTACATGACTCCACTCTAAGAAGACAAGCAACCCAATTGAAAAATGGGGCAAAGGACTTGAACAGACACTTCTCCAAGGAGGACATACAGAGGATCCAGAGAAATATGAAAGGATGCTCAGCATCACTAGCCATCAGAGAGATGCCAATTAAAACCACAATGAGATACCACTTCACACCAGTCAGAATGGCCATCATAAACAATGCAACAAACAACAAGTGTTGGAGAGGTTGTGGAGAAAAGGGGACCCTAGTGCACTGTTGGTGGGATTGCAGACTGGTACAACCACTATGGAAAGCAGTATGGAATTTTCTAAGAAAACTAAAAATGGATCTACCTTTTGACCAGCAATTCCACTGATAAGATTATATCTTAAGAACCCTGAAACACCAATCCAAAAGAACTTTGCACCCCAGTGTTCATAGCAGCACAATTTACAATAGCCAAGTGTTGGAAGCAACCTAAGTGCCCATCAATAGATGAATGGATCAAAAAACTATGGTACATTTACACAATGGAATTCTATGCAGCAGAAAGAAAGAAGGAGCTCCTACCCTTTGCAACAGCATGGATGGAACTGGAGAGCATTATGGTAAGGGAAATAAGCCAGGAAGTGAAAGACAAATACCATGTGATCTCACCTTTAACAGGAACCTAATCAACAAAACAAACAAACAAGCAAAATAGAACCAAAGACACTGAAATTGAGAATAGGCTGAGAGTCACCAGAGGGGAAAGGGGAGGGAATTTAAGCGGAAAACGGGAAGGGTTTAGAGGAACAAGTATGAAGGATACGTGGGCAAAAACTAGTGGGGGTGGAAATGGGAGGGAGGTGGGGAGGGCTGGGATGGGAGTAGAAGACAGAAAACTGTACAAGAACAACAATTAAAATAAAATTTCTAAAAAATAGATTATTTGGGTTCTATGTGCAGAGTAAGATTAAAACAAAAAATAAAACATTTAGTAGGCTATTACAGGATTAGAAAAAGCATTATGATGGTTTGCATTAGGATCATGGTGGACCAAATTATTGAGGAAGATACGGTAGGAATTAAACATGACTCCTAAGGTTTTGGTTTGAGCCACTGAGTGAATGGTACGGTTTTCCCAGAGGTGGGAAAGAGTGAGGACAGAAATACGTTTGGGGAAGCAGGTTGTGAGTACGTATCTGAGAGAGTGAGTAGAACGGAGAAATCAAGATGTCAAAAAGGCAGTTCGTTATACGAGACTCGAGGAAGTGGTCAGGGCTGCCGACTAACCGTGAGAGTCAATCGTGCATAGGTAAGGACATGGAACTGGATGAATTTACATAGAAATTTAGTGTGGAAAAAGAAAAGATCATGGCCAGGACTGGTCTTTGGGCAGAGCGTACTCAGAAGAGAGTAGAAGAGGAGGAAGCGCTGGAAAAGAAGCTTGAGTTGGAGCCACCTATAAATTGAAGGGAAACCAGGAGAAAACAGTCAGATGAGACAAAAGGACACATGTTTCCAGAAAGAAGAAATGAACAAATGTGTTGAGTGCCTCTAAGACATCGACTGCGATGAGAATGGAACAATTAACCACTGTCTTTGGCCACATGGATGAAATTAATAGCCTTGATGGGGAAAATTCAAACCAATATTGGGTATTGAAAATAAACTTGAAGGATTTGTCCAGTGAATGGGGAGTAAAAAGTATAAATAGCAGTGCTTTCGGTTTATCTCAGTGAAATACATGGGAACAAGTTAGACTATTATTCATGGTAACAAAAGGAAAATTTCTTTCTTTCAATAAATTCAACTTAGGAGACCGAGACAACCTAATCTATTTTTTTCAGTTAACTCCTCAGATCCTGCATCATTTTTCTTCCGCAATATTCTCATGTTGATGGAGTAGCTTAAGTATTATAGCAAAAACAAACACAAACCTTGACCACTTTGAGTCAATGTGAAAAATATTCCCATGTTTTCCTGAGTCTGTCAAAATTGCATTGCTTGTATTGTGAAATATTTCACTGCTCATTATTACCCCACTTGGGAAATAGCTCATTGCTGCTGGAAGTTTCCCACCAGAAATTTTGGACACGATACAGGTCTTCACTTTGGTTCCATTAAGGTTTTATTTTAATACATCAAAACTTCTATCTGAATCAGGTGATTTTTATTTCTTCTTATTCTACTTTCTTCTTTAGTGTGGTGCCAAAAATGAGATTTCTCATGCACAATCTCATTAGTAGTAGCAATAGTACCCTATCAAGTGGCTTTTCTGGCAGACGGCAGCAAGATTTAAAAATATAATTAAAAACTTTAAAAAATTTAGAATTTGAATGTCCTGAGAGGTTTAATCTAACATTTTCCGTCTCTTCTTACTAATGATTTCTTGAAAATGTAGTAGAAATACTTGTTCACTTTATAGCCCTGTCCTTTCTTTATGAAATAAAGACATGTTAAAAACAATAATGCCAATGTGTGCCTGATACTGAGGAACCCTGAAACTAATCTTTTAGGCGTGCTAATTCATGTGCCAGTCCGAAGTCTTGGATTCTGTTGAATAGGACTCTAAAGGGTAGGGGAGGAATAGTATTCATGTTCTTATTATCTAGGGTTGCTCTGGGAATCCTTTCGTAAAGAAAGCTGTTTACAAACTATACAAAATGGACCAAAAAAGCCATGCTTTTGAAGGAAGTTTGAGAGCCTTTGTGAACAAGGACACCAGACACCTGACCACATCACAATTTTGGGAGGGCAGTTATCATTATTGGCCTTACCTGGGTTATCTATAAAGCTGGGTTTGCCCAAGAGGAACACGGAGACCTGTGTGTTTGGAGAGACATTCAGTGCAGAGAAGAGCAGTTGTAGAAGGGAGCATTCTGGGAAGCTAAAGGAAAACCTTTTTGCCCAAATTACCCATGTTTTATCACCATGATGCTGTAAGTTAAACTAAGCATGACTTTCTCCTAGATTTCAGTAGCTATTGTATCTGCAAAAGAATAGGTGCTCTGAAAAGTGACAGGTGTTCTTGGGAATAGGAGCAAAATTTTTAGAATTCTACGTATAAAACTGACTGGAAACTTGAAATGCTTCTAAAAGCCAGAACTCCGCCAGTATCACATTGGGGAGGATCTTGCTAGATGGAATGTCAGTGTAAATAGATCAAGATTTGTGTGCCCTGCTACTTGACTGAAGATAAAAGTGGTTACGTGTATATAAGTGAGTTAGGAAATGCCCTTGAATGAATCACAAGAATACCTTCTAAAATGTAACCATAGAATGTGAGACTCGAAGAACCATTGTACCATAAGCCAGGCTGTCTGGTTAGGACATGGTAAAGGAAACAACCAAAAAAAAAAATGTGTCTGAAATATTCTGGACATGAGGATAGTGGTCAGAGCTGTAACTCAGTGAAAATGGTTCCTCCTAACTTGAGGGTCAGTCCTAACATGTTACCAGGGCTGATGTCACCTTTTCTCTAGGAAATAATAAAGAGGGGTTTTATCTTTATCCCAGAGCAAGTCCAAAGGGAACTTTGCGTTGCTTATAATGATTGGCCTGAATGAATTAGCAGCCTCCTCAGGGAACAGTGTTCAGTCTATGCCAGAAAAATAGAGAACTTTAAGCCTGTAGGTGGAGTATGCCTCATGAATTAAAGAGAGGATGTCAGTAGATACTAAGATCTTTCGGGGGAGAAATGTATAGTCGACGACTATCTGGGGCTGATTACCTAAGCTCTTTGTTTAACTTCTAGTTATTTATTTTTTCATGTAACAGGGTAACATTTTGTTAAAGTTCTACTCTATGCCAGGCTCTGTGCTTATTGTTAATGTGATTTAACTCACTGAGATAGTTACTATTGATATTCTGTTTTATATAAAAGAAAATTAGGACTAAGAAGAATTAAGAAACCTTTCCAAATTTAGCCAACTAGCAAGTAGCAGACTAGGATTTAGAAGCGTGGCAATGTGACTCTAATTAATGTATTCTTAACCCTTTAGTGATGCTTCTAACTTCAGGATTGGCCTGTGACATCAAAAAAAAAAAAAGAGACAAATCTTAAATCAATGAAGAGAATGAAGAAATGATCTCCTCTGAAGACTAGCTTAGCATGTTCAACAAAACACATTTTTCCTGCTGTCCATTTCAAAGTTAAGAAAATTAGATATGTTCAGATTTTATTTTTTGGAAAAAATTTGGAAAGTACCTGGTTGTTAAGGAAGTCCACGGTAAACTATGTTACAATTGCTCTTTGTGTCTAGAAATTGCAGTAGAATTTATGAAAACTTGGATCCATCAGTGCTCAATAGTTAGTAGCCCTTTGACAGTAAACTTGACAATTAGAAATAAGCACCAGAGATGACGGTTTCTCACATAATCTTTACGTGTGAGTAATTCCAGGAACCGACTCCAAGAAAGATAAAGGAGGGTAACAGAACAGAAGGGTATGGATAACTTGGAAACCCCAGGATGTAAAAACCGATGAGAGCATGAAATGTCAGAACATTTTATTCACACTTTAAGCTTCTGCAGAAAAATAATCAGTGGGGATCAACTTGTTCAAGGTTATGCAATTGTGTTCCTGGCTGAGCAATTTGGTATTTGAGATTTTATTGTGTTTATCAAAAACCCTAATACTGTACTTAGAATATTCTCAATCAGCTTTGCTTCATTCTTTGGGGCTGGGTGTAATTCTACATTGTAGGATAAGTTACTAATAGACGTTTCTTTCTTTTTATCAAGCAGTCATTTATGAGGAATTTGGTTTTGATTAAACAGAGGGAATTAGACATTTTCCCGCTAAGAACTGTTATGGCTGACACTAAAACTCTGTTGAATGACACACAAATCCTTTACTCATTTATTTTTTCCCTCTAGTGTTTGAAAAGCTGATAATACCCTGCTCAATCTTTTGGTCGGCTATCAAAAACATGTTCCTTCCGGCCAAAGATAGGAATAATTGTCATTCTACAAAAAGGTCATGATGCATTCTCGTTCCCTTTTTTGTGTAGGATTATAGACTTAAGAATTAACATCGGGCCATTTGCCTGACAAAATCAGAGAAAGCATTGTAATGCATGAGGGGCTTAGGAATGCCTTGGAAATCTGCAAGGAGGTGCCATGGGCACCCAGAAACTTTTGGGTGACTGGCTATCCCAGATTCCAAGTCACCTAGACGCTTTTATCTCAGACCATGTTAATTTTATGTTTTGATGTCTAAAATAATAATAGACATTATTTCTTTTACATAACTTGGCATGGGAGTGTGATGGCCTTCGATTTATCGTCCAGACTGGGTGCCAGTTTGATGTAACTAATTTCACATCGCGGGCGTCAAACACCACTGTCCAGGTACACGTTGTCGCTAAATGGCAGAGCAGTTGCCCTGAGCATGAAGCAATTCATGAGTATAAACATTGAGAAGTGTTAAAACTCAGCACGTGTGGAAAGATTGCTTCTGTTCCTTGAGGCCTTCAGAGCACATTAAATGGCTGAGGGAATTTATTTCGGGGGTTTGGTCTAGACGGCCAGGTTTCACATTCTGAGCTTGCAATGGCAATTGCATTGTTCAGTTCACCTTATGAGAACATGCTGGTTCTTAAAATCCCACCGTTTCTCTATAACACTATTGTACCTCCTCATTGCTTCCTCCCTGGACTACCGCCCCTTCAACAGGATGGCTAGGCCTACAAAACAGTATAGACAAACAGCAACAGTCTAGTCAGCAAGATTAGCTGGTTATCATCCTGGTAACTATTACAAATTCCCTCCGGGCTTCTTAGCACCTCCAAGGAAACTACGAACAAGGCTGCTTCTGGGTTATTTGCCCTTCCCTTCGTCCTTGAGTTTTTAAAATCTACTTTTCCCAGAAGCGTTTTCTGACACCTCACTCGTCCACTGACTCCCCACTATCTCCTTTCCTGAGCTCTTACACTGCCTGATGTCTTGGATGTTCATTGAAAGCACCGTTTATTATTGCATTGTATGTGCATTAATAATGTTACTATTGCATTGTGTTCGAGCCGTATTTTCTTGTATGCATTTCTTAATATCTAAGACTGTAAGCTCCTTGAAGACAATAACCAAACATTATGTATTTTTTCTCTTCTAACACAAAATGCTGTCCGCACACTCCCTCTTCTGTAGAAGAACTGTCACTCTGCCCATAGCAATGGAGGTGCAGGCCACACTTACAGGTGGTGGAGGGGATTCCTCAAGGCTGATATTCATCCCACTGGACCGGACCTAACCTGCACTAGTTAGAGTCTAGCTTCTGGGAGTCTGGACCCAGGGAGGACGGCTGGTGCTTGTTGAACGTTTGTACCGAATCAGTGTGAAAAGATAGATGGGATGGCGGTGTGGATGGAGAAGTCATTGCAGAGTGAGGACAAGAAGAATATGACTGGTCTTCTGGAAGAAATTAGTGAGGGGCTGTGTGCTGGGAAGATGATAGAGTAACCCAGTCGCCTGCTCTTCTGGCCGAAGCGGCTTCCTGTTACTCTCTTCCATGGGTCCAACTATATGGTCTTCACAGCACTTATCAGCGTTGGAAAGAACCTTTTTGTCTCATTTGGTCCTGGGCATACTCTCTATCTCCTCCTTCTGGAATGTCCTCTGTGGCAACAAGGACTTGTGTGCTCAATGCTATCTCTGTGGTAGCTGGGATATTGTGCCTACTGTAGCCGCACTCAATAATATTTTTTACTGAAGGAATTCATGAATAAGTTCTTAAATTAATTCCTGTTTCTTGGCAGTGGAAAGGGCTGGGGCCATAGAACGTGTGATGAGGGAAATCCGAACATGGAGCACGACTCTGGACAGGGGAGCTTTTGTGGAGAATCCTTCACCAGACTGAGATCGCCCAGGGGTTTTGGAAAGAACAGGGGAGCGGGGACAGGGAGAAGGAGGCCTCGAAGGAGAGACTAAGGAAATCAGAGGATGCGCTGCCCACCGGGCAGCTTTGACATTTGCTGCCCTGTGGGTAAGGCCAGCAGCCAGAGAAAGCACCCCCAGCTACCAGCTGCCAGCAGAGCCTGAGAAGAGAGGGGTGGAGATAACAGGGGACTCGCGGCCCTTTCCAGCGAGTGCAAACTTTCACACCTGTCAGCAATCAATCAAGAGCTTTATGGGGCTATGATATTTGCACTCCAATTAAAAAATCATAAAGCAGGCACCCTTTCAGCTTGCAGAAAACAAAACTCCAGAGTGTCCACAGCAGCAGCTGTTAATCAGTTACTCCTAACGAGCTGCTGCCCGGCGCTGAGGTGGGGCGTTCACTCAGCCTCAAATGGCAAACGAGGCAGCAGGAGAAAGCAGGGTTGGCACCGGAGAACAGCCTCGCCGGGCGGCTGCGACCCGGGGTCAGTTGACCACACAGGCTCCATTCGGGGCTTGGGGAAATATTTTCGACAGACCTAATTGGCAACTTAGGTTTGTTTTCCTCCATTCCCATGTGAAACCGAACGCCATTCTCTCTAATATAGATACAGAGATGAGATTAGCCATCAAAGGGGAGGATACATTACCTGTGGAAGCACCAGGCACACCACGTGCACTCAGAGTTTGCACACCTGGGAAGCGGACAAAGTTGAAGTTCACCCCAACCCATTTGGTGTCTCCTGACCTGGTGGTTCCTCTCTCAACCCAGAATCCAGACCCACCTGTTGCTGCCCAGAGTGGCCCAGGCTGGTCCTTCTCACTCCCACCTACCACTGTGTCCTCACCTTCTCACACCCCCTTGCCTCGTTCCGACTCCAGGGGTCTGTTTCCGTTCCCGCACAGGACACAGCCCTCGCCTCATCAGGGCCTCCACTCAAGCTCTCTCTTCCCGCTCTTCACCTGGAGGGTCTCTTTTCATTTGTCAGGTCGCCCCTTGGAGTGGCCCGCTCTCAACTGAAGAAGCCACTTCTGGATTTTATTCTTAAAACATCCTGTCATAATAATTGATAAGCAGATACTTAACCCTTCGTTTACTTGTTCAATGTCTGTCTCTTTCACCACACCACGAGCCCCATCGGGGGAAGTACCATTTCTCTCGTTCACCACCGAAAACAAAGTACTTCGTGCAGTGTCTGACCTATAGAAGTTTAATTCACTCATTTTTAATGATTGAGTGAGTGAATGAATGAATGCATGCCAATAAATCATGTTTTCCAATATGGTTTCCCAAGATGACAAGTAGGATAAAACACCACAAAGAACTGGTCTCTAGTTGCTTTCCCTGTCGCTACGTAACCTGGATCATACAACACTGCGTTTGTTTTCTTCTCTAGCCCCAAGTGGGAATGTCAACAGCTGTAGGTAAGAGATCGAAGGCCACATTTTGGCAGGTATTTATTTACTCCACCTGAAAAGTCCTGCTGGGTCTGGTAAAGAAAGTCCTGGTCTGGTGTTTTCACTGGACCTGAGTTTGAATATTGCCTCTGATATGCATCAGATTGGAGTAAGTCATTTTACCTTGAGCTTCCATTTCCCTAAGGATCCAATAAGGATGGTGCTACTGGGTGTGGAAGTCCTTTGCAAATGACAAGAAGGCATGATTGTTTCAATTTGCATTTCAGTGATAACAAAGCTGCCCCGCATGAGAAGGTGACATGGGGTGCTCTCTCTCCCACCTGGGTCTTCCCCTTCTCACACTCCACACCCTACTTTGCCTTTGGCCCTGGCCTCTTGGTCACTTGCACAAGGACAACCCGGAGACCTCTGGGGACATCGCCGAAGTGCTCACCTTGCTGCCCCACCTACATTTCTCCATGTTCTTGTTTCTTGGGCCGTATTAGTTTTATTAGAAAAACAACACAAGCCAAGTGAAATGTAATAGACTTCTACCTCCAAAGATAATTACAGACCCATCTATTTGCCAATCCAATACAAATGTGATGGCAAAACAAACAAACAAATACGCAAAAAACAGCTTTTATCAGCACATGCTCCCAGCTCAGATCCTGCTGGTGTTTGCTGCTTTAGCACTTGTGAAAAAATAAATCCTGGGGAATCAATGGGTTGCAATGGGCTTCCCGTTAAACACAGGAAAGAAACAGCTGATGTCTGAATTTGCTAATTTTTGCTGATTCAATTAGAGGGTGATGCACACAGCTAACGAGGGAAACATTCAGGTAGGTGAATTAAAGCTTGGAAACAAAGTGTAAGTTGTAATCAGCACGTCCTATATTAGGTTGGAATCATTATTTAGTGAGTATTTCCCCAAGAAATTAGCACAGATTCCCAATCCTACCGGAGCTTCTGTATTCTTCCTTCTCCTTGAAGCAATAAAACAAAAATACCCATCCCTTGCCCCTCTTTCAATCCTGGAATTTATAAGCGATACTTAAGTGACTCTGTTCTCAAGTGTGGTAGAAATAAAACCAATATTGTTATCTCATCTATATTCATGTGGAACTTTGCATAACAGAGAGGCTGTGTGATTTATCGAAGATCACACAGTGAGTCACTGGTGTAGTCACAAAGCAAACGTTCTCTTTTCTTATCTCCTTGGCAGCAAGTGCTTTGTTTCCTGCCGGGACTATTACCCTCCAACCTTTCATCACGTGCCCCTGCCTCCCCTTGCTGGCCTGCTTCCAAGGAAGGTAAGGGCACGTGGGCAAATATCCACAGCCACATCCACAGTCACCCACCCGCACACACAGGCACATACCCCCTCGCATCTTATTCCTAAGTGTTCTGTCCCCTACCTTTGTGTCTGGTTTACCCCCATCCATCTGCCTACCCATTCCCTCAGCCACAATCCATCCAAGATTTCCAGATTTAACAAACAAAAATGTAGCACACCCAGTGAGATTCAAATTTCTGATAATCACAAATCATGTTTTAGTATTAAGTAATCCCAGGCCACGTTTAGGACATAGCTTGGCTAAAACATAATTTGTTGTTTATCTGATATTGAAATTTCCCTGGGTGTCCTGTATTTTTATCTGGCAAGCCTAATCATATCACAAAAATCTACATCTTATCCGTTTATCTCCTAATTCCATGATTCTATGATTCCACCTTAACCCCGGTCATTTCAGATTTCTGCTAAACATATCGCAACCCATTTTCCCAGTGTGTCCAAACCTGTCGAGAGCCAGAGATGACTGGAAGGCTCCTCTGATGAGCTGAATCGTGGTTTACAATCTCTCTAAAGGACAGTTTCTTCCTCTGTAAAATGAGGGTGTCATCAGTTCCTGTCTCATACCCATGGTGTAAGGACCAAATGACAGACACACAAGTCCCAGCACACAGTATGAGCTCATTTTGTGTTCCTAAGTGTCAGCGAGTGTTGTTGGGGTTGCTGCCCTCCTATTTATTGTCGTCTAATAGACAAGAACACAAAGGCACAGAGAGCTGGAGAGGATTGTTCACATTTACTCAGTGACAGCGATGCTAAAGTTTGAAGGGACAGTTTCCGAGACTCTCCTTCAAATATCAAACTCAACATTCAAATTCAGTACTTTAGACCTAGGTCCTTTGAAGACTACTATGGTAGGCACTGTTGGTCCCTGACCCAATTGCCATTCCCACCGTCTCATCTCCTCCTTGCTGGAAGGCCCAGTTTGAGAGGCCCCACTGCCTAGCTACACGTGTGTGCAGGGAAACGGTCTCCTCCCTGGGCTAAGTAACGAACTGTTACATGTTTCAGCATTGATATGTGACCCCTTCCTGGCCAATGGGACTGGAAGGCAAGTATGCTAAGGGACTTCTGGGAAAGATTCTTCTTGCTAGTAAGACTATATACATGAGGACAATGTTTTTCTCTTCTGGATATGACATTGTTAAATGTAATTCTTGGTATTACTGCAGTCAACTTGTGCCCAAAGGGGACTCTCCAAGTCCCTGAAGATGGCAGAGTGGACAGAGGGAATCATCTCTACCTTTGGGGATTGTTGGGCAACTGAGTTTCCTAACTGTCCTGACTCCAGACTTCTTATTTTGTGAAACAAATAATTCCTTTTTCTTTTTTCTAATATATATTTTTAAATTTTTATTCGTTTTTAGAGAGAGGGAAGGTAGAGAGAAAAAGAGGCAGAGAAACATCAACCAGTTGCCACTTGGATGCACCCCAACTGGGTACGGAACCCAAAACCCAGGCATGTGCCCCAACCAAGAATCAAACTGGTGACTTGTCGCTTTGCGTGATGATGCCCAGCCAACTGAGCCACACCGGTCAGGGCAGTAACTACTTTTCCTATGTAAGCCCTCTTGGTCTACTACTTGTAACTCACAGCTTTCTCTGTGATACAGAACTCCAGACGCTCGAGAAAAGTCAGACTGAACAGGGTTTCGTTTCCCTTGGATCTCTACAAAACTGCACATTCGCAACATATTTTTGAATAGAATTTCAGGGAAGAAGACTCCTTCCTCCTCAAACGGTTGACTTCCTAAACAGTGAGCCGCTTGTCTCCTGTGAAAAGGCTTTGAGCACAAGGCTTGAGCATGTCCTACAAGACTTTCTGAATGGAATTTTCCCCTAGGAGACTACGAAGAAAACTGCTTCTTGCCTTCCCTGTCCGCCACTGCTTCTCATAGGCACGTGGAAATCCAGCTTATCTCCATGAACTGCTTCTCAGTTTAGCTTCTTTCCAATATATTTCTTCTGTGTCACACATACATATGTTTATGAGGTCCATCCAGAAGGTATCCAGCCACGTATTATGAAAAATAGACATTTGTTGAAGAAGATATGAGATACAAGAAACATTGTACATAGGACAGTGACACCTCAGCCCCCTTCAAAGTAGTCACCTTGGGACCTCACACAGTTCTCCCAGTTGCCATATGCTGCTTCGTTGTATTTTCCTGAATCTCACTGATAGTCTGACATCTCTTCCCTTTCAAAGGTGACTTTAGCTTTGGGAAAAGGCAGAAGTCATGGGGCATCAAATCTGGGCTGTAGGGGGCTGAGTCACCTGGGTGATTGCGCGAGACATGATGCACGAGCGGGCACATTGTCATGATGAAGCTGCCAATCACCAGTTGCCTGTAGCTTCAGCCTTCTGAATCATCCGAACAGTTTCTGTGGTGGAATGTTCAAGCTTAACGCAAAATCTGATGCAGATTCATTGCTCTACTCATTCATTTTGAATGTAACGGCCACATAGTACACATGCTCACTCAGTGGTGTCTACCTCCCCCACTGACTAGTGCAGTGAAGTTGTCATTGTTCACACATGTGCATTCCAGTCCACTGTCCTTGGCTGCCAGGTTGCATGGATGTTGCACAAACCATTTTCATTATATTAATAGTGGGTGGACTTTTTCCAGAAAGATCTCATATATGTATGTTTTTTATATTTAGTAAACAAGTGTGTTGAATTTTTGCTCTGCTTTCTGTTAGGTCTTATAGTAAACAAAATATAAAGGGAAACGGGCCTCGATGTGATTATCTTTTCTTTGGGAAAATATACTGTTATTACTACTAATAATAATATAAATTCATTAATTCAAAGTTTAAAAATATGTTCAAACACAGTGCCTTGTACTGAGCAGTTTTTAAGGCAGTTCTAAGTAATTGACCAAATAATATAATCCATGGAATAATAATATAAAAACAATATATTTTGAACTAACATTTAATGCATATATTAGTAATTATCAAATTTTAAAGTGCATCAGAATCGTTTAGGAGAGTCTGCTAAAAGTTCATATCTTGGGCTGTATCCCTCATTAGGTATTTGATTCATCTTGAGTGGGGAACGCAAATTTGTTTTTTAAAAAATGTGCATACGACTCTGATGCAGGTCATGTGCTAAGGAGCAGTTATCTCATGATAATCGCAATTACTAACCAGGGAGTGGTGAGTCCTAACAGCTTAACGTGGTGGTTCTCAAAGTGTGGTCCCTAAAACAGAAGTATAGCATTTACTGGGAACTTACTAGAAATCTCACATTCCTGGGCCCTATTCCAGACCTAAATCGGAAACTCTAAGGGTGTGGTTCAGCAGTCTGCCTTTCAACAAGCCCTCTGGGTGGTCTGATACGAGTTAAAAGATTCAGAACTACTGACTCCAACAACTGGGAAGTGTCCTTGGAGAAAGAACTGGAGTTACGTTTGGTAAAATTAGGATAGGGTAAAAGAAGTGAGACTGCCCCTCCTGTCAGCTGTAACCTCACCCTCCCAAAGGCAGGGCAAGGCATTAGGAGGGGCCTGGCCTGGCTCAGGAAAACTAAAAGTGAGGATTGCCTCACCGTGGTCATCCCCAGCTCTGGATGGCATCATTTGTCTGTAGGTTAGGAGTGTTTTCTTGCAAGCATATTGCTTCTTGGCTACACCTTCCACTTTGGCTCAGTCCAGTTGCTTCTGTGCCAAATCAATTTTTATGGTGAGCTTCACTGGGGTGCTAAGGGGTCCCCTGGACAGCCACTCTGCTGACTCACCCTTCTCTAACTGGAGAGTGATCAAATTGGGCATAAGAGGAGTGAAGGCAGCTCAGTAAAAGCACCTTGCTTGTCTTTTTTGCTCTCCTTCTGGGAAGTGATTCTTCTCAGTCAAACCTTTTCCAGAAGGATTTTCAACTACAGGTCCATTGGTTGATGAGTTTAAATAGCCACTATTATTGCTATCACCACTCTCAAAAACATCAGGGTTTTTGATTGGGCTCATTCGAACCACCATCTTGTATAGCTTTCTCTTCGGTCACTCTGTCAGAAATTCTGGGCTTTATCAGCACTGGGCCCTGTCTCCTATTGAGAAACTCTTTAAAGTTAGAGACCTTAGAAATGGATCTTCGCCAGGCTGTAGAAATGGTAAACGTCACGGGGGTGGTAGTAAGGGCTGGGATACTCTTGATGAGGTCTTCAGAGCCTTAGCCTTGGCAGGATTTCTTGGGTTTGTTGAGAGGTACTGGGTCTCCTGGAGGAGACCAGCCACCAGGATTGCCCTCAAACGTGCTTTTCTCAGCAGCAGCACCCACGAAAGCTGAGGGGACCAGTAGCTGGTCTTCGGAATTTCTCAAGGCCTGGGAATGGCGTCTGGGAGGCAGCTGCCTTCTGAATTCCTCTACCCTGCAAGAGAGGTCTCTGACATTCAGGAGATTTCTAGCTGGTGCTCAGGCTAGCGTTCAGGCTTTCTCACAGCCTCAGAAAAGCATCTTGAGGGCAACTGCTCCCTGGAACTGCTCCACTTCCTATGAACACTCTCTGAACCCAGGAAAATGCCTTGCTTATCTGCAGGACTCCCCCAAAGACTGGAAGGGCTCGAATAGACAGCAGCTTCTGAGATAGCTCTTCACCAGCAGTGTTCTCTGAGCCTGAGAAAGCATGGTGCTTGACTTTAGGCCTCGGCAAAGATTTAGGACAATGTGGAGGCAGAACCCACAGAAATCCACTTCTCAGGATCAGAGCTTTCTGACCCCGAGACTGGATGTCCTGTAAACCTCATGCAAATGGAGGCAGTGTTTCCACAGAAATACCCCCTGCGATGGCAGCGCTGTCTGGACCTGAGGTGACTTTACTGGAATTGACGTCACACCAAGGATGAAGCAGGACACCTGGGAGGCACCATAGAAATGCACCCCACTACGGCAGCGCCCCTTCTGAGACCTTAAGTCCTCAAGGACTTTTGGAGACTGGTGGCTCAACTCTAGGCCTCACCAAGGGCTGGGAAGGTGCCTGGAAGGCAGCAGCTCCATGCCGATGGCTCGCGTAATGGCCGTGCTTTGTGAACCTGAGCAGATTTGTAGGACTGTAGGTTTTCTCAATGACTGGAAAGGGCCTTGGGGACACATGGTCTCTGCAGAAATGATCCTCTCAGGAGCCGTGCCCACGGAACCTGACATTAGACCTCACCAAGTGCAGGGCATGATGTCTGGGAGACCACAGATGCGCAGAAGCACCCCATCAACAACAGCTCTCTCTGGGCCTGAGCGGCTGCTCCCCCGTCCGTCTCCCAGGGGCTGAGGCCACTCTCTCTGGGAGGTAATGCTCTTTTTAAGCATGACACTTGCAGTGGCATTCCAGCTTTGCTTTATGTCACACTGTCAGACACTTACAGTTCAGTCGAGGATATAAAAGAGGCTGAGGAGCTGGTGTTTGTCCAGCCATGAAATAGGCCAGTTAAGCCGAGGCCTAGCGCGAGAGGCGCTCTCTCTTCCTGGAGGAACGCGCAGCAGCAGACAGGATGGATGGCTGATTGGGCTGCTGCCGCGGCTGCCGCTGCTTCCTCGCTTATTTCCACGGGAAGCCCTGGTATGGGATGCCGCCCGGGGATTCTGCTGCGTAACCCAGTGCCACGCAGGTTAGCGCTCCAGACAGAGTCGCATTTTGCTGCTCTGAGCAGCATCCTGATATCAGTGTATGCTCAAGACATGACTTAGAGTGCAAATTATTTATGTTTGCTAACAGATTAGGTACACGTGCATATATATCATCTGGATATGTGTGTGTGTGTATATATAAATAACAGGGAATGGATATGGTATATATATAAAAACAATGAATGGATTTACGTATACGCAGACTATGTAACGTCTTAGGAAAGTAAACCTACAATAATAATAGAAGACTTAATATGGTACTGTAATACTGGTATTCTTTTAAGCACTTCTACCTGAGGGATTGTATCCACTTCTCAAAACAACCCTGTGGCAGGCTTTTTTAGCCTCAGCACTACTGATGTTTTAGGCTTGACCATTACTTTTGGTGGGAGTGTCTGGTGCACAGTAAGGCTGCTCTACTCACCAAATGCCAGCAACACCATCCCAGCTGTGAGTACAAGAAATGTCTCCAGGCTTTGCCAAATGTCCGCTGGAGAACAACAGCGCCTCGGTGAGAAGCACGGCCCAGGAGGAAGGCATATCTGCCAGCCCCTTTTTACTAATGAGGAAACGGAAGATGTAAGGGATTCAGTATTTGCCCAAGTTTGGGCGGCTATCAAGAATGAGACTCGGGTTTAAATCCTGTCTGTAGAGTCTGAACTCTAAACCACCACTCTATAGGTCACTGAGTGATGATCTCTTTTAACATCTGCAGTCCTAGCAAGTCTCTTCAGATACTTCTAGCAGCCCCATAGTCTCCTGATGCTTGTGAGCAGGTAGGTTTTGAATTCTCAGGACCAATGTCAGTGGAAGACTTAAAATCAGTCATGCATGTCTATCCCTCCTTTTGAGAGGCTAGGAACTTGAAAATCTCTTGAATGTTGTCTCAACCCAGAACTGGGGAGGGAGCCTAACTTTGTCACACACAGAGAACATTTTTAATAACCTAAGTGAGAAGGGATGCTTTTGCTGTCATCTGTGCTTAACAAGGTCACCGAACTAAATTTGCCTGCCCAGTTTAATGCTTGATGACTCACTCCCTAAGGCGTCAAATGCTCTTTAGGCTACAGGTGTTGTCAGGATCAAGGAACTGGCATTTGTCAAGTGCCTGAAGATCTTGAACACACCATTCTTCTGCGGGCTTTTCATTCATTTGCTGACCAGAGAAAACGTAAAACTAGTAGCTAAAACTCAATCAAAGCCAGCAAGTCAAAAGCAAGGAGTTTTGGCTTTAGAAGGTGCTATCAAATACCACCCTTATACCTCAACTGTGTGCTGCTCTAGGTAAGAGGGAAAACCTACACGTGGATATTGAATCCAAAATGACAGCAGTCACCTGTTCTTTGTCCAGAACTTTATGAGTTTGACTGGGTGGATTGCTGGCTCTTTGGGATTCTGTGCCTTCAAAACAGGCTTTTGTTTAGCTTCATTTTTCCGGGTAATTGCATCATTGGTATTGCATTTATGCTCCAGAAACATGCTCTCTCTAATTCTCATAATCCCATCTCAGTAAGCGGGTTCTACTTGTTTTTTCCAACCCCTTTTCCCATCAGCTTAGCATTGCCAACGCTTTATTCATTTTAGGCTCATTAATTAAATGTGTGCATTACCTCATCAAACTAGTCTTTATCGTAAGCTGGCAAGATATGTCCTTGTCATTGATAAGCTGGCAAGCGGAGACTTACAAAACCCCTCCAGATCACAGATCCATGCCCTGCATTTCCTGTTCAAATCCTCCTTATCCCACACGTACAGTGACAGTTCAGTAGCAGGGGCTAAGTGATTTTGTTGAATTCTCTCCAGCCAACTAACACTGACCAGTGACTTCTGTTTGAAACACAGTTATGCTTAGTTAATAAATGTTAATGCTTTAGGGCTCAGAATTTGGTTTAAATTTTCTGGAGGCGTTTTTAATCAGTTTGATGAGTGTGTGCATGATTAATGGTGAGGAACGTGGGGAAAGAAACATGGAAAACAGAGACTAAGCTTGTTTTGGCCTTCACCACCCAATTTCTCAACCACCCAGACGTTCATCTCTTGACTCCATGAAACCATTCAGGGCCTGCATGTTCCTTACCTTCAGTCCCCAGGTGTCTGGTTTCACAAGAGCCCGGGGGGTGAAGCACTGCACTCTGATGACCAGCGCCGGGACAGCACCTGCGGCATCCACGGGTGGAGTGGCATCTTTGTTCTCTAACTCGGTTCGATCAGGACTGCTCCTCTCATTAGTGATTTATAAACCATGGGAAAACTCCCGTGCTGCCCATTCCATGGACTGCCTCAAGGACAAAGCTCAACTGAAGAGAGTTATATGTTGCTTTTTATGGATAAACAAACTTAATAAGGGGTCAGTCCCAGGTTGGATGGAATAGCAGCGAAGGCCCTCAGCAGGAAGGATGTATAATAAACTGACAAGAAAATGCATAGAGCTGCCGGTGTGACTCTTGTCTCTATATATACGTCTTTGTTCCTATTTTCAGTAGGTAGCCAGGCCGTTCCACTTGGTTCACACGAGGGGGATTTGTATTGCTGGTGGAGAGTAGATGTTGGTTCCAGAAAACTCCTTCCCCATCTTTGGTTTTCTACGCTGCCAAAACTACGTGTGACTATTACGCAGGGGAAAGAGGGAGCTAAAGATCAGAAGAACAAGATGAAGACGTTCCCCCCCTATCCAGGGTAATGCTGTAAGAAGGGGGATCCCTGCTTCATTCCCCAGTAGTGGCACCCCTAGGTAGCTAGGCCTGCAGAGTTTCTTCCTTAGGAGGAAATGAGGTGGTGATGGAAATACAAGGCTCTGATTAACACCACAAATTCTGGAGCCAGTATGTCTCTGTGAAAATCCCAGCTCATCTCTTGAAACCACTGGGCCTTGTTCTACTTAGTTCTCTGTGACTCGATTTACTCATCTGTAAAATAGCAATAGTGATAAACTAATCTCATAGATTGCGTGAGGGTTAAATGAGTCAAGTCATGGAAAACAGGTAGAACAATGCCTGGTAGATAGTGAGCCCTCCATAAATATTAACTATTATTCATTTCAAAGCCAATGATAATCCCCATGGACAGCTTTGGCACAAAATCAGCAAAAGCTCTTGTCCTCAGTGGCCCTCCTGTTCTTGGACAGCAAAAAATACTATGGCTACCATGTTGGGCTGAAGAGAAGACAAACTTTCTCCCACTTTTCTGGGCCCCGTGTTAGCTTCCAGGGTTCAGGAGCAGTGCCCCACCCTACATAATCCTGAATTTGAATTTTCCAGCAATCCTTCAAATAAGAGTAAATCAAATATTCAGTAATTTAAAGGAAAGAAATATGTGATACCTTGTACATATGACTTTCTTTGGTCTTTTTTTTTTTAAAAAAATAGGAAAAGAAACTAGTTTATTTTGTAATTTTTATTCAATTTACTGGGGTGACGTTGGTTGATAAAATTACACAGGTTTCAAGTATACAACTCCATAAAGTATCATCCATATAGTACATTGTGCATTCACCACCCCAAGTCAAGTCCCTTTCCACAACCATTTATTCCCCTCTTTATCATCTTCTATCTCTCCGTACCCCCCATTCCCTCTGGCAATTAGCACAGTATTGTCTGTGTCTGTTTTTGTTGTTGTTTTTTAATCCCTATACTTTTTTCACGCAGTCCCCAACACCCCCTTTCTCTGACAGCTGTCAGTCTGTTCCCTGAATTTGTGACTTTGTTTTTTTTATTTTGTTAGTTTATTTTGAATTTTACTGAAATCTCATTACTAATCTGTTAGCAGTAGGCTGTCTGCCTATTCTGTTTTTGTATAAAGCAAATTCAAAGTATCACTGAAGACATTTATTGGCAATAGTCTACTTAATTACAGAGAAAACGAATAATCTGGAATAATGCAATCCAGGACACAATCTTCAGTGCAAGACAAAAACAAGCATTTTTGTTTGTTTCTTTGCTTTTAAGAAAAATAAGGCCAACTAGTGTGAGGAAATAAGGGTCATTCACAGCGACGTTAACATAAGAACACAATATCTTCTACAAATAGTGCTGAGAAAACTAGGTATCCATAAGCAAAAGAGTTAGATCCTTATCTTACATCATGTGAAATATCAAGTCAAAAAGGAGTAAAGAGCTACACGTGAGACTCAAAATTTTAAAACTCCTAGAAGAAAACAGGAGAAAAGCTTTACTGCTTTGGATATGGCCATGACTTCAAAAGCACAAAGCAGAGTTAGACAAATGAATCCGCAGCAAACAAAACATCCTGGGTATCAAAGAACAACATGAACAGAGTAAAAAGACCACCTATGGAACAAGAGAACAGTGTGTCAAATACAGAGTTGCAAATTATGTATTTGATAATCTGATAAGGAGTTAGTATGTAGAATATTTAAAGAATTTCTACCACTCAACAAAATTATAATAACCAGATTAAAATGATTGGAACAGACATTTCTACAAGGAAAATATACAACTAGCCAACAAACGTATGAAAAGAAGCTCAACATCACTCATCATTATTGAAATGCAAATGAAAACTCGAAGGCGTTACCTACACCCATTAGGATGCCTACTTTAGACAAAAGACAGCAATAGCTGATGAGGATGTGGAGAAATGAGAACTTTGCACACCATGGAGGGACTGCAAAACGATGCAAACCCTTTGAAAAACAGTATGGCTGTTTCTCAAAAAATTAAAAGGCGATCTTTTTTCACATGATCCAGCATGTCCACTTCTGAGCATGTATACACGGCAATTGAAGGCAGCTTCTGGGAGAGAGGTTTGCATAGCAATGTTCCTGTCAGCATTACTCACAATAACCAGGAGGCAGAAGTAACCCAAACGTCCATCGGGGGATGGATGGATAAACAGAAATGTAATATATACATAAGATAAAATGCTATTTAGCCTTAGTGGGGAGGAACTTTTGTCACATGCTGCAACATGGGGGAATGTTGAAGACCTTATGCTAAGTGAAATAAACAATCACAAAAAGACAAATATCATATGATTCTACTTACATGAGACACTTAGAGTAGTCAAATTCACAGACAGAAAGTGGAACGATGGTCACCAGGGGCTGGGAAAAGGAGGGAATAGGGAACTGTGTAACGGGTGTAGAGTTTTAGATTCGCAAGATAAAAACATCTGGAAATCTGTTGAACAGCAATGTAAATATGCTTACCACTTCTAAACTGTACATTCAAAAATGGTTAAGATGGTAAAAATAATTGGAGAGACCAATTTTGGGAGTCAAGCCACCTAAGGTTCTATGAGCGAGCAAGGCGTCTAGCCGCGGTAATGAAGTCAGGAGAGCAGAAACTACTCACTTTCGCGCTGGCTCATGATGTCTTGGAGCTGTGCAGGCCTGTGCACAGAGCCTCGTTCAGGAGGTTCTGCAGGTGTGTTCCCCAAAAGCAAACTCTGTGGTGATGAAGATGGTGCAGGAAGTTTAGGAGTTAAGATGAACTTGAGATCCAGAGCCTGCCGTTCTATTGCACGGCCTGACTTGCCCGTCCACAGCCCTTGAATGAGGGCGCCCCTGGGGAGGGGCGTGCCTTCACTGGATGGCTGATCTTTAGCAAAGGCAGTTCCAGAGGATGGGTGCCAGTGGAGAGCCTGTCCATGGACAACCTTCCCAACAGCTGGGGAAGGGACTCCTCCAGTGCAGCACCATCCAGAAATCACAGGAGAAGCAATGGTCACCGCCCAGACCAAATGTTTATTGATTACAACTGGGGTGAAATAAAGGGAATTGTGGTTATCAGTGGTTCCCTCACAACAGAGGAAGGGAGGCACTGCAGGACTATATAGAAAGACCAGAGGAAGTTCTGTCCGTGAACTTCCTCCCTTCCTTCCTTCCTTCCTTCCTTCCTTCCTTCCTTCCTTCCTTCCTTCCTTCCTTCCTTCTTTCCTTCCTTTTTCTCTCCCTCCCTACCCCACTAGTTCCTCTCTTCCTTCCTTCCTTTTTTCCTTTCTTTGTCCTTTGCTTCTTTCCCTTATTCTTTCCTTCCTGCCTTATCTCTGTTTTTTTATCTTTCTTCTCTTCCACACATTTTGTTTCAACTAAATGACATTCATCCTCAAACTGGCCTTCCTACCTATACACTATCACAATGGACACAGACTTGTGCCAGGAGATAAACGTCATATCAAAGGAGTTTTAGACATGTGGCTTTCCTCACATGGACTCTGAGTCCAGGTGGCACAGCACAGGCACTTGATAATTGTTTAACTACTCAACAGAGTCACATGGACCACAGAGCTAAATTGCGAAATCACTCATGGTTCTTTCTCTCTAAATTTAGGGAAATGCCTTCTAACTAACTGGGTAGTGGATAGTTAACAACTCATAATTTACTTACAATAGTGAAAGTGGTTCTGTGTGTATTGCCTGAGCCTTTCCTCCTCTTTCCCCTAAGATAAACCCATTTCTTGATGATATGAATTCAAACAAGCCCATGTTATTTTTACTTCACAAAAGTAAGTTTTGCTCAAGAACTTAAAGGGGGATTTGAAAGGTTTATTCAAACTTTGTGTCTAAAGCCATAAAATTAAAAAGATCCAGTCTTGTGGGCTGCAAGTTAAATAACTGAAAGGAATAGACATCATATACAATTTCTCATTTATTAACTAACATAACAAATCAAATGTAGATGTTAGCAAATACACAAGGAAACTGTAGTTATCTCTATAATAGCACTCCATATACCTAGGCATACTTGACATTTGGAGTATGAGTATTAATATTTTTCTTTTATTATAAGGACATAAAAGGAAGATATTTCTAGAACTGGAAATATGTGACTCTCTGTTTTTCATTCTTAAGGATAATCCAGAGCAAAATCCTCTATTGAATTTCTCAATAAAAATATTGTCAAAATTACCTCTAATACCTCCAAATAGTCATCTTCGTATTCTCCAATTTAGGGCACCCTATTATTAAGTTTAGGTGAGTGGGCAGGCTCTTCTAGTTGATTTTAAATATTTCAATTATGATTAGTTGTAAAACCTAACAGAGCTGCATGTGAATCTTGACTCCACCACCACAAGCTGGATGATCTTGAGCAGGTTACCTAACCTGTTTATGCTTCTGTAAAATAATAATATTGTTCAATTCATAAAGGTGTGATGTCGGTATAAGTTGCACAGTGCAATGCCTGGCACAGAGTAGGCTATAGATTAACATCAATTATTAGTACTAACAGTAGCATTCTGGCTATTATCAAGTAAAGGAATGAAAGTAGGTACTCCTATAGGTCCTTTGCACTTTTAAAATGCTATGAATGTATGTTCCATATTAAACTGAATTAAGATTTGAAAAAACTTAAATGAGATCACCTGTTGGAGGGATTAGCCAAGCCCATGCATATTTAACTTGCAAAAATTGTCTGTTATTGACTTTTGGAGATGCAAAAGTAAACTTTCAAGCCATTGTTAAAGCCAGTTTTAAAGATTACCATTAAATGCCACATCACAAGCATGTATCCAACTAAATAAAATATAGTCCACTTATTAAAAATTATCTTTAGACTTCTGGCCAAGATGGAGGCATAGGTAGATACACATTGTCTCCACACACAACCAAAAGAAGGAAAACAACATGTTCAAAAACAAAAAATAACCAGAACTGCCAGAAAATTGAACTGTATGGAGGTCCAACAGTCAAGGAGTTAAAGAAGAAACATTCATCCAGACTGGTAGGAGGGACAGAGATGGTGAGCTAGGGCAGAGAGAACACATGGCAAGGCAGTGGCTGGAGGACCCAGCAGTCCCACATTTACATTTGGATAAACTGGGAGGAACAACTGGGGAGAGAAACAGACCACATAACCCAGACTTCCAGTGTGGGGAAATAAAGCCCCAAAACCTCTGAATGTAAAAACCTGTGGGGGGTGCAGCGGCAGGAGGAACTCGCAGCCTCACAGAAGAGTTTATTGGAGAGACCCACAGGGTCCTGGAATGTACACAAACCAACCCACCCAGGAATCAGCACCAGAAGGGCACAAATTGCTTGTGGGTAGTGGGGGAAGTGACTGAAAGCCAGTTGATAGCCAATCAAGTGGCATTGTTTCCCCTCTGATCCCTCTCTCATACATAGCACCACAATGTAATAATGTGAGTTGTCCCACCCTGGCCAATACCTAAGGCTCTGCCCCTTAAATGTAACAAGTGTGTTGAGATAAAAAATATATATATGGCCCAAATAAAAGAACGGATCAAAGCCCCAAAAGTAGAATTAAGCAATGAAGAGACAGCCAACTTATCAGATGTACAGTTCAAAACACTGGTAATCAGGATGCTCACAGAAATGGTTGAGGACGGTCACAAAATATAGGAAAAGAGTGAAGGCTATGCAAAGTGAAATAAAGGAAAACATACAGGGAAGCAACAGTGAAGGGAAGGAAACTGGGACTCAGATCAATGATTTGGACCAGAAGGAAGAAATAAACATTCAACCAGAAGAGAATGAAGAAATAAGAATTCAAAAAAAAAAAAAAAAATGAGGAGAGTCTTAGGAACCTCCAGGACAAATTTAAACATTCCAACATCTGAATCATAGGGGTGCCTGAAGGAGAAGAGGAAGAGCAAGAAATTGAAAACTTATTTGAACAAATAATGAAGGGGAACTTCCCCAATCTGGCAAAGGAAATAGACTTCCAGGAAGTCCAAGAAGCTCAGAGAGTCCCGAAGAAGTTGGGTCCAAGGAAGCACACACCAAGGCACACCATAATTACATTACCCAAGATTAAAGATAAGGAGAGAATCTTAAAAGCAGCAAGGGAAAAGGAGACAATTACCTACAAAGGAGTTCCCATCAGACTATCTGCTCATTTCTCAAAAGAGACCTTACAGGCAAGAAGGGGCTGGGAAGAAATATCTATCCAGCAAAGCTTGAATGTAGAATGGAAGGGAAGATAAAGAGTTTCCCAGATAAGGTCAAGTTAAAGGAGTTCACCATCACTTAGTCCTTATTATATGAAATGTTAAAGGGACTTATCTAAGAAAAAGAAGATAAAAAATATGGACAGTAAAATGACAACAAAGTCACAACTATCAACAATGGGACCTAAATACTAAAATAAAAACAAACTAAGCAAAGAACTAGAACAGGAACGCAATCACAGAAATGGAGACCACATGGAGGGTTATCAGAGGGAAGGGGGGACAATGGGGGAAAATGTATAGGGAATAGGAAGCATCAATGGTAGGTACAAAATAGACAGGGGGAGGTTAAGAATAGCATAGGAAATGGAGGTGCCAAAGAACTTATATGTACAACCCATGAACATGAACTAACAGGAGGGAACATGCTGGTGGGAGGAGGGTACAAGGTGCAGGGGAATAAAGGGGAGAAAAATAGGACAACTGTAATAGCATAATCAATAAAATGTATTTAAAAAATAAAATCACCTTTAGACAAATGCTCATGCCTTAAGACAGTTAATCCTATTTCTTAAGCCCTGCTTTCCCTTTGGGGTTTCAGTTGGCTCCATGACAATGGCATAATCCAGTATACTCTCTGCTAACATCTCTGTAACCACTGACTTTCCTCTAGTGTCCATAGGAACGTAGTTGGTGCGATCAACTTGGAACATTCTAGCGGAAGGGAAACTATGAAAGGAAAAACACACACACACTCAGCCACATGCATGTATTTTAGATGTGTGTCTATGTGCGCACATGTGTGTGTGTACATATACACACTCTTTTTGGAAGCTACAACCATAAACAAGGAAGGCCCTTAATTTTCTTTGCAGCACAATCAGAGCCACCTGAGTCCAGGTTTCCCAAAGTCCATGCGCAGGGCTGCTGGGCTCCTGACAAGTTGCTTCAGGACTCTAACAAAAGTCTCGGCGACTTGCTGTTGGAGTTTCTCAAAGCCGCAGCAGTTCTTTCTTGCTTTTAATGAAATTCCTTTCTATTTCTCCAGGTATGACTCCCCTTGGACCAGCAGGGCATATTTTCTCCTTGAGTTAGGACAGCTTATGACAAATAATGATGAGGAATCAATAGACAGGAGGGAAATATTGGGTGAGAGGCTGAATGAATCTCTGAGATAAATTATTGACCATCGGCATGGCCAGTTCTCGTTTCACTTATATGTTCGTATTCCATCTCACTAACAACCTGAAAGAAAATCAAATATTTTGTTTGGGGGCTTCACTAATATCAGCAACTTTTACTATCTTAATGGCATTTTTATTGATCTGAGCTTTAATGGGTGCTGTATATATTTGATGTTGGTCATTTAAAGTAGAGGTGAGTAATAGACTTCCCCACTGAGGATCATAAAGCAGCTCCTTGTCTGGCAAGCATGGGAAGCAAATAGAAGACAGCATTTAATCTACTGTTCTACTGCCGTTATCAGGGACTGAGATGAAAAAAAAATTAAAATGTAAAGGTTGGAGCTTCCCCACCTCCTCGCTCCCCTCCCCCCTCCATTTCCTACCCACCTTCCCCCCTCCCCACGCTGACTCCTGGGCACACTGGTCATCAGCAGACTAACAACAAAAGGCCATTGGCGCAATGACCTTGGCTGTGGCATCACGCACTGAAGGAAAGAAATGAAGCCATTAGACTGAGGCAAGAGAACAGGTTATAAATCAAGCCATTTCCAATAAGCTGCCGTAATGGCCATCCATCATTGCCAGCCCGGCACACAGCAGACCATGGAGACACCGGAGCAGCTAAAGCTGAGACATAAACAATAATAATCCGGGCTTGATGTTTCAGCCCTTCAGGAAATTTAGGGACATTTGCTTTTCTTTTGTTTGTCAGAGGTGATATTTAAAGCATACGATGTAATAAATAGAGGATAGGGGGCACACTGGCACGGGCTGCGATCATGGCATTCTGGTGTGATCAAAGGGAGGATAAAAAGGTGAATTCCAAAAATAGCCGCTGCTTCTGGAATAAAAGAGCACACCCTCCCCCCCCCAAACAAATAAACAAAACATCACAATCGTCACAAAATGACAGCTAGATGGTTTTGGAATAGGTTGCTAGGGCTTACTGCCTGGAGTAGTGCAGCAGTTTATGTTGGAGTAAAACACAATACCGGATGGGGATTTTGCTTGTGTAAGAAAGAAAACTGGACCGGTGATTTAAATTTGTATCGTAACCACGGTAGAAATAGTTCATTGGAATTAGGCATGTAAAAGTTCTGCTTTTGAATAATATCATATCATTCACTTCCAGTGGACAATTCACCGTGGGGTTTGACCTTATGGCAGATATTTCAAAAGCCATGTTGTCAACATTGTAAGTACACTCAAGATTGTTTACTGTGGCTTTGGGGGAAAAAAAGCCAGGCAAAGCTCTAGCTGTTCTACTGTGTCTCAGTTTTCCTGAAGTCTTTAAAATGATTTCCTCAGGTTATTAGGATTTTATTTCGAAGCTGTGCCCATCAGATACTGCCATCCTACGTGTCCTTCCAGATTCCTTATTTCTATTCTGCAATGCTTGCCCATCTGCGTCTTGATTTGATTACACAAAATACCCAGTCCATATTTTTATGTTACATTATACTCTACACTGGAAATCATTACACTAGTTCTCAAAAAATATATTTCAGAATATTAAAAACAGTTAAAGGGGTTGGATGGTCTTAAAATTCACAGGATGACCCTATGGATTACGATGCTATTTCAGATCACTTAGTGATGTATTAGAATGAACTTGTCTTAAACGAAAGCCAAGAGCAATTAAAGTAAACATGATCGAAAGATGTTGTGACAACAACAGAATGTTCCAAAGAGCAATTTTTGGAAATATTTGGAGGAACTACAACTTCCCTATCGAATCAGTCATTGTACTTTTAAAGCTCCAAATGTACGCAAGTCTTATATTGGTGTTCGTGCAATAGCTACAATGCAAATACATGAAGAAAGTTAAATAAAGTCCAATTAAATATTGCAGTAATTGAGGTGAAAATAAGTGATATATGGAAACTCCAATACACTTCAACAGAAAGAAATCCATTATAGCCATTTAAGGCAATTCAGTCTCATTTACTTTTTTCCGTACTAAACTTAATAGCAAAGAAAAGAAAAATGGACACCCAGATTCTCATAGTTTGGTGAATCACCAGCATCAAAATAGAATGCTTTAATTATATTTTCAGAACTGAGTAGGGTAAGGTGATGTACTCTATAACAGATCAATGGGGGCACTAACCATGTTTCTTGTTGATATATAGGACTGCTGATTGCGTGTTTGAGAACGGATTGAAATAGGTGAAGAAATTGAAGATGTGTAACCAGATACACTTAGACGCATATTTTGATTCCAAGTATGCCTGGGACATTCGTTCAGAATGATCCCATCTTCTCTGACAATTTTTAAGAGGAGATTTTGCCTAAAAGAAAAGATGCCTTTTGGCTTCCTTGGCATGAAGGCGGACTCTGTCCAGCTACTAAAAGTGGGAAATGGAGATCGATTTCTTTCCCCCTTGTTTTTGTTTTTCCTATGAAATTTGCCCCATCAGCTATGTGGGGAATTCTAACTGGTTTTTCTCAGACTTTTCACGAAAGTTGGCATTGAATTTTTTAATGGCTTGTCTACATATTCTTATAATTAAGCATCTGAAGATGTTTTCATACAAACATAATAGATTTTTTCTCATGAGCTGCTATTTAAACAGTCATTTATAATAAATATTTCTAATGTTTATAAATAAAATATTAATTGCCTGAAATGACGTTGTAATGTGGTGCCAGCCATCGATGAAATGTTGCATAGCATGAGGCTGCCGCAAAATGTTTGATGCTGTACCGGTCCCACCAAGATGGCCTAAGGGTGGTGGGGCTGTTTCTGGGACTGTGGAAATGTTCAAGGGCTACTTTTGGACAGAAGCAAAGCCCCTCTAGACACTTAGATTGTTAGAAATGCCAAGCCACGAACAATTCAACGATCTCCCTTTTTATCTTTCTACCCAGAAGCTCTTCCAGAAATGGGAGCATCTAGGCTGTTACCGATGAGTCACAGGATGGAAGATTTCGCCATCCCCTCTCAGGTCCTTGTTCCAAGGCCTCCAGGTTCTCTCGTCTCTGGCCCTGTGAGTGTGAGACCTTTCAGAAAGAAAAGGACAAAAGCTTGACTGATATCCAGGCTGCTAACAGTTGTGCAAATAGTAGTGTTACGCCAAGGCCAGATTGGGTTACGAAATGGTAGATAAGAGAAGACTGTAAACAAACAGCGTGGGATAAGTTTTGTTCTGGATGAGAAAGACAAAAAAATAATGATAGCCTGGTGAAACTTATTTTTAGATGGAGTATCTATCTGTTACTCACCTGCCCAGGAGCAAATGGAACCTCAATGGGCCTCAGAATCTCCATCTGTGAACTATGAAAATAAATGTATGCTATTTACATATTTTTAGGGATGCTAATGAGAGCAACGGTTTAATTTTATTTATTCATTAATTGATTCAATTCATAAACTTCCACCATCTGCTACAAAGATTCAATTAACTAAATGTTATATCCCAGTTTGCAATTTATATTATAGAAGTACTAAAATGGAGGAGGCAGCAGGGTATGAAAGCAAGATTGTTTTTTGGGTTTTTTGGGGGTTTTTTTTGAGGTGTATATCACACTTTTGCTTTGCACTTTGCACTTTGCACTTTGCACTTACGTTATGGGAAAGGAGGTGTACCCAGCAAGCAATGACAGACTCTGGTTACTGAGTTAGCACTAGTGTGTACCATCTGGTGCCTTGAATAAATTTTCTAGTAACTTTGAGCCTCAGTTTCCACATTTAGATATAATAAGAAGTTGGATTAGATGCAGATCCTGCTAGGAATTTCAACAACACCTTGGATTTATTTAGGTTTTTATTATTTAAAAAGCTCTTTCCGTTACAATATTTAACTTGATGGTTTAAAAAAAGGAAACCTAAAAGGCAGGGATTGAAGGTAGGCCTTGCAAACCCCAATGGGACAAATGAGGATGATGAGACTCAGAAGAGTCAAGATACTTGTGTGCATTCCTACCGCTAGTGGAATGCTTTCTAACTTTCAGCCAACAGTGTTTCTCTAATTAGAAAGCATGATCCAAATGCATGCTTCCTAAGTACGCGGTTTCCAAAAACTCTCTCAGCTCAGAACTTCCATATCCCCAGTCAATGCCTTTGTCCTTTGACCATTTCTGCGGCAGAGCGCTCCGAAAGCCTTTCCTGTTTCCCTCGCCATTGAAAGGTGTCTGTTTTTCACTCCAAACATAGCAGCAGTTATTGTCAGGGATGCGACTCAGCTGATAATATAGGTCCCGGAGAAAGACAATGAAGGAAAGGTACAATTGCGCTGGGTTTATTTGACATCAATACTATTACAGTTGAGCATGCTGGCATTGTGAGTATTTGAAACTGTTTTTGGCTGCTGCTAAACCCCATTATTTACAATTCATTTCTTGGGAGTGGAGTCCCCGTATTCAACATGCAATCTGCCAATTGCATTGTATCAAGTTTCATAAAAGAAGGCGGTAAACACACACATACCTGTTGCGCAGTGCCCTAGAAACCGATCCTCTGAGTAACGCTCTATGAAATTCTGTTTTGATTAGGTTGTTACATCTGGGACAGAACTGCAAATAGTGTTTGGCGGAGAAAAACTGTGGGCCTGTATAATGCTGAGATTAAAGTCTGTCCAATAATACAAGCATGTCAGCCGGGACAGGTCCTGTATTTATAGCGAAAAGGCCACTGAGAGAGAATTCATCACACAGGTTTAAGGGAGGGAGTGTCAATTACTTTGGGACCTTTTGTGATAATACTGGATGGACCACTGAGAAAACGCCATATTTAATCTATTTCCTGCTTAAGTGGACACAGAACTAGTAAATACAATAGGACACAATCCCATTTGGGCAGAAGGCAGCAAAGAGGAAGGTGGGCAAAAAAATGACCTCATGCTGCCGATCCTGGGCACTTCTAATTTTTATGATCCTGTGATGTGAGAGTCTAATTAATAGGCTGACTTCTCAGAGTATTTCATGCTCTGTGCCTTACGTAACTCTTTCAGATGGCAAATTACGTGGCTTAAAGTGCCACGCAGAAGCAGAAGGTATGAAGTGAGGGAGTGAAAGTAATAGGTTCTTGAATTAATGGGTTTGAGCAGGGGCATATCCTTAGTAGTGGATCGAGCTCTGATAGCTCTGATGTCTTATGTGTTGGTTATTCTACAGCAGGGTGACTTCCCAATTAATTAGTTTCTTGATCAAGCACTGTGCAGTTGTGTGGGTATGAGAGAAAGAGAATGAAAACCCATCATTGACTAAAGGAGAGTCACTAAATTTGTACTCATACACCATGCAGGAGGCCATTTATAACAGGTTGGATTATCCCCCAGATTTACAGATCTAATAAGCATAATTGACAGATCCTGCCTAGGACCACAGGTGGGAACAGCTGGTGGGTACTTGCCCAGAGCAACACATTTAACCAGCTGCCGGTGGAGCTTGCCAAAGAGGGGTCACCATGGAGCAGCTGGTCTTGTGGATACGAAGCTAAAAATCTGTCGCTAGCATTTCCCGATTGTCACCTGCTAACTAATGTTACAGTAGGTCCTAACTTAACAAGAAGGAGAGGGGTAAGAAAGTTAACACACCCCTCCTGAGCATCACAATGCCCAGAAGACCTCTTTGACCACCAAGAGGGCTGTAACTTTGACGCTGGAGACGCACCTGCACAGTGACCACCGTCAGCATCCATCTGACTTTCTCGGCTGCAGTCTCTCTTATAAGGATTTATCTGCGAATTACTAGAGAAACTCCAGAGGTGAGGCTTTTGTCAAACATGGAAACTGGAGCTCTTCAAAGTGATGATTTGCTCTGTCGACTGTAACTGTGGCCCTTTAAAAGGAGTTGGATTAGCTAGGTTTAAATAAGTAACTTAAATCTTAATATACGATAATGTGGCGTAGGTGTGAGATCGATGTTTGCTCCACAGCCCTGAAAGGTACTTTACACAGAACACCCAGTGTATGGTTCACATCTCATTCTCCTCACAGTCTCCTCTTGCATTTGGCTTTCTTTCCTACAACTTCTGAATGCAGTTATCCTGGCCCAGTTTGACCCCATTGATGATTGCAGCAAAACACAGAATCTATGTGCTATAAATTCTTGCAATCTGTTAGTCCCCAATACACATCGTGAAGCACATCACATAAGGCATTGCTTGTTTCTTTCGGACCGAGATGGAGCTTCCCTTTACTTCACAGGAATCTGCATAAACCATTCTAATCTGACCTCTTTTGTGACCACTTACTTTGACAGAATATAACCCAAGAGCAGAGAGCTGGCCAACTCCCCGTGCCAGTTGTACTTAGAGTGTAACCCTGCTTTGGCCCTCAGCGTGAACCTACTGCAGCTGGTGCCTGGACGATCCTGACCTATAATACTGACGGACCGTCGTATCCATCTTTAGGTTGTAACTCTCTGTCTTTTTCGCATATACTGCAGCCCCTCTGCTAGGATTTCGGACTATGTTTTCCTTACCTAAAACCTGACATTCTGGATGACTTCGTTTCCTGCTACTACTCCAGGCATTATCAGGAGTTATACAGGACTTCGCAAACAGCGCCACTGATGCTAGTGATTGTTCCTTACTAGACATGCTTTCCGCCCTCCTTCCAAGAAAATCCCTTAATTTGTAGGAGGCTGGGTGGGTGCATAGGCCCTGTTAGAAACTACATCTCCCAGGCTTCCTTGACGCTTGATGTTAAGTGTAGCAAATGGGATGCGAGATGCACAACTTCTAGGTTACGGCGCGTGAAGAGGAATTGCCTGTGCTCCACATCTCCTCCTTTCCCATGGACTGGAACAAAGCACCAGTGCTGGCGATTGCTGGCAAACAGCAAACAAAGAAGACAAGGAATCCGAAACCCTGCTGACCTCACAGAGCAGAGCTGTCTACTGGCTCCGGACAGCCCGCCTGCATCTGGGCAGAGAAATAAATACACTGTTCTCTTGTTTGAGTCACTCTGTTGTTTGTCTCTTTATTACAACAGCCTGGCCTTATAACCTAACTAATATATACCTTCCTCTTCCGGCCTCCATGTCTTTGTTTCTGCCACTCCGTTTTCCTGGAAGGTCCTTAACTATTTAGTGACCACCTGCTCACACGTGATGCTCCCTCTGACTTCTCCATGTGAGTGCGGAATATTTCACAGCTTCATCTGTTTTCCTCATTAAGTTGCCATCACAAAGGATTGTGGACAGTTCTGTGTTGTGTCCTTCCGGGAAGATTGTTGAGATTCTCAAGATGACGTGCGATGTCCTTTTAAACCAGACCCTGGGGCATCCATGAATACTTGTTAAAATAATGACAATAATAATAATATGCTGTAGTCACTTTAAGCTCTACACTTCCATGGATTTTTATATACCACTTTTAAATACCCTTAATAGTCATAGTGCTTCTCACTTCTGGATATATATACAAAGAAAATAAAATCAGTATCTAAAAGAAATGCCTGTATTTCTGTGTCTATTATTTACTACACCCAAGATATAGAAACAACCTACACATACATCAGCAGATGAAGAGATAAATAAAAACTGCAATATTTTTATTTATGGCACACAATGCACTATTGCTCACTCTTAAAAAATAAAGAAATCCTGTCTGTAGAGGTGAATCTAGAGGACTTTATGCTAAGTAAAATAAGCCAGACACAGAAAGACAAATACTGCATATGGAACCTAAAAATCTGAACTCATAGAAGCAGAGAGTAGGACGGTGGGTATCAGGGCCTTGGAGGGGTGGGAAATAGAGAGGCGAAGCGAAGGGCCCCCAGTGTTAGTTACACGGGACGCATAAGTTCCGAGCACGAATGGACCATGTCGTACCCGCAGTTAGTATTGCCGTATTGAAATTTGCTGAAAGTAGATCTTAACTGTTCTCACTAAAAATAATGAGGACTGTGAGGTGATGATATGTTAACTGACTGGACTGCGGTAATTATTTTACAATGTATTTGTATATCAGACCCATTGTACACCTTAAACATATAGGACTTTTATTTGTCCCTTCCCACATGCATGGCATTGTGACTGAGGAAGGGAACATGACCATGGAGTGGCGATGGTGTCACTGAAGTGATAAGCAGTGACACCATCATGGCTTCTGGGCTAGTCCATGTTCTGGAAGCAGATGTTAAAGGTGAGTGGTGACATTCGACACACACGAAGATCTGGAAGAACGCACTAAAACTTGAATGGACTGAAGTGCGCAGCTGGAGTGAGTTCCAATGAGGTGCAGGTCTCTCTTGCGGGGACATAGAGTCACTTTGGTACAATGAGTGTCCCCTCAGTGTTCTGGAACTTAGACACTGCTGAGAACAGACACCTGTCCGCTGCTCATTGCAGTTCAGCGTAGGTAGCTCCAGCTGTCATGTGTGGATGTTAAAATTTTTGGAAAAGGAGATTTCTCGAGCGGGGCCGCCTCGGCCAGCTTGTGTGAGCGAGGGTCCCGTCTGGTTCTGCGGCTGCCCCAGGTATAGACAGATCATGTATAAGTAAGTGGACGTATGGAAGCGACCGCCTTGCAGGTGCGTGCTCGCCTCATCTGTGGTGCCCTTGGCTGCCAATCCTGACTCAGCTACTCTGGGCCGTAGTGTGCAGCTGACCTTCTCGGGTGAGTTGGCTTCTGTGAAGCCTTGACCCCAGACTTTAATTTTTGTCACTCAAGTTTCATCGACTCTTTGTAAGTGGCAAATAATGCCATTGGTTTCTGGTAGACCCTGGTTCTTGGGGAAGTAGGTATGGAGCTGAGTGGTCCCTGTCAAAATCCTCTAGTGAAATAATGACCCATAGTAGCATTGGAGATCTTGAGGATGTAAAGCTGAGTTGGAGGAGGTTTAGGGTAGGCCTGGACCTTCAAGGGTGAGGATGTCCCAGCCATAGCTTTGGATTTGACATACCCCTGAGAAGATTGGTAATTGGTACAGAGAAACAGTAGGCCTTGAGGACTCCAAGAATCCTTGGATAGCGTTAATTATACTGAGGGATTTCCCTTCCAGGTGTCTGGATTCCTTGCCTGCACCTGGAGACTCTTATGGCTGTACAAGTCCTCAAATTCCCCCCTCCAAGGTTTCAAATTCAAGTCTTTGTTTGACCCATACAATCCAAGACTTCCTGAACAATGGAAGAAGGCAAACCCTGAGCTGCCAAGTAAATTAGATCATGAGATAGGATGGATGCTTCAGATTAGAGGTTATCTTTGATTTTATTAGCCAAAGGAAGACAGTAGGAAATTTCATGGCACAAACAATTCTTTCATTCCTCACGTTCTTCTAGATGCGCCCAAGATGCATCTAGAAGTCAGGCTTCCATTTGTCTTTTTTATTTTTTATTTCAACAAGAATTGCTAGTGTTTAGGATGATGATTAAGCTTCATGGAAAGAAGAGGCTCTGTGAAGTCGGTCCAGGAGCCTGGGATTCGTCGGCAGTGAGAAGTCATCCTGAACACTGAGCACGCTGGGGCCAAGGGGCAGGTTCCTGTTCTTCTTCTACGGGGAGAGTTCAGGGGCCTTTGTAAAAGAGCTGGAGAGTCTGAAAGACCTCTTGGAAAATGTTTCCCCAAGCCAAGGCCTTGGCTCCAGACTCAGACAACCACTTTCCTGCTTGGCAGGAAAAGGAGAACCCCCAGAAATCAGGCCCATGGTTATCTGGAAAATAATTGCTAACTTTTTCCATCCACTAAGCAGTATTCTATGGGCTTTTGTGTTTCTTATTTTATAAAATCCTCACCCATTTTAATATGTGAGTGCTATTGTTATTATTGTTCATCGTTAATGAAATCTCATTTTATAGATAAGGACACTAAAGCACAGCAGATTTATAAAGCCGTCCAGGGGTACAGAGATCGTGAGGTGCTGGGACAGGGTTTAGATGCAGGAAGTTGAACCCTAGAGCATGAGCTTCTAACCTCTGCACTGCGGCTGCCCGGGCTCCTTTTCCTCTCTGCCTCAAAACTGGGTCTGTTGGCACAATGAGGAGACATGCCAGGAGGTAAGCCAGGTCCCAAGGAGTGCTTGAAGAATGATGTCCAACTTTGTAACTTCCTAGGACCTTGCTGGTCTGGTCCTGGGAGTGGTGAAGGGAGGGTGTAAAGGCACATAGGGACTATGGGGTTCTCTGTGAATCACTTTCCGTAACAACTGTTCTCTTGGTTTATTTTTTCGCTCTCTGTTAAATATTCTTCTGTCTCGTGTCTCTCATTTCAGTCTTATTGCAGGTGAGTCAAACCAATAGGAACATCACCTGCTTAACTAGACCCCTCACTCTTCCCTCCCACCCACCCATTCCTCCCAGTGCTGCTGAGTGGCCGCTGCCCTCACTGCCTGATTCGATCACCCTGCTCCTGGAGACACTTCCATGGGTTTCACGTCTTTATAGTATATTCCGAATGCCTTGACTTGGCCCACCACACCCTCCGTGACTAGAACCTTCCTACCTCTCCAGGCTCATGTCCCACGGGTCCCCCTTCCCTTCTCACTCCACATCCACCTTCATCCCTTCATTTTCAGCAAACTAAGGCATTATCAGCCTAGCACAATATTTCACATCTCCGCGAAGCAGCACATACCACTCTCTGTGTCCGCAACTGACACGCACATCCCCCTCCCATTCCCACCCCCAACATCGTCATGAAGCTCTTATTTGTATTATAATGTCAAATCAAACGTTATCTCTTCTCTTGCTTTAAAACCTTCATGGCTGCTCCTCCCCCACACTCCGGGATTAGACCATGAGGTTCCATACTCAAACTGGGAAATACATATGCATTATGACCTTGGACCAAAAAAGTTAGATTCTCTACGTATCAACTTCTTTGTAAGATGGGGCTACAAAAATGATTTTCCACATTGAGTTGTTGGGAAGGGTAAATGTTGTAGAACATGGAAGGCACTTAGCTCAGATGCCAAGCCCAGAGTAAACACCAGGTGAGTGAGATAGCTATTATCAGTGTTATAGGCATTGTCCTATTCATTTCACTGCTGGGTAATTATCAACCCACATGCATGTCTTCTTCTCTAGATGTATACTTCTTGAGGATACTGCCTGTGTAATTGGATTTTATATCCTTAGCACCTGGCACAGAGCCTGCCACGTAACAGGTGCTCAATAAACACTTATTGAATGAATTATAACTCAATTATCTGCCATCTGGTTTGTCCAAAGCCACATATTAAGAGGATCGAGCCTACTGCTCTCCCATTCCATCATCCCATCTGCCTTCGGGTTTAGGGAGAGGAGGGTTTACCATGCATCCCCTTGTCGAGTCAGTTCACACAGGACCTGCTGCTCTGTTCTCGTCGCCTCCAACGGTCCCTGCCAGGTTGCCTTGGGGTTCAAAGAATTAGCTGCTGAGCATCCCCTAGAAATGCAGGACTTTCCCTAAAAGTGATGCTGCTGGCAACTTGCTAACTTCAAAGCAGGTATGTTATGTAGAAGCCGCAACTCCCTTCCCTGTCCTATCTCAAGAGTGAGCACTTCACACCCATTGTCTCCCACACGGTCACTAACGCAGGCCAACAAATGTTCAGTAACAGGCAGGAGATGGCAAAGGGAACCTACTTAATGACACTAGAGACAGCAGTACCCATCGCTGATCCTAAAGTTAATCTCCTGCCTTCCCACGGCTGGCATTCCCATAGGAACCGTTGCAAAGGTGAGCTGCTCGATGTCTTGTCCATCTCTTCACGCTTCCTGGAGACAAGAGGACCCCGCTCCATTCCTCCAGTGCCCTTCCGAGAGAATTCTCGGGTTCCTCTTTATTTGTTGTACACAGTCCATCGTAACTAAAAGGACTGTTTATATGCTTTTCTAAATAAAAGAGAAATCTCTGCTCAAAATCTCACCTTTAGTAAAACAAAGAATCAGGAGAAGCCTTGAGATCATATTTTTTTTCTTTAGGGACCTTCAATATCTTAGAACAAATTTTAAACAATCTTTGTAAATGGAATGAAAAATGCAATTTATCTTTGTGCAAAAAAAAAACCTCCAGGGTCAATATTTTCCTTGCCTTGCCTTGCCTTCTCTTTGCCGTGTCTTCTAAGTTATAGAGTCTACCAGAAGCAGGATAGAGGTGAAGGAATGGAAATGGCCCCCTGTCTTCAACTGACCCCTTCTACTTCCAAATATGTGTAGATGCCTTCTATGACCTGAGCTGTCCAGGAAACCTCTTTTAGCTAATATTTCCAAGGCCAGGAGAGAACAATTCTTTTTTCTTCGGACCCCTCACACCACCAGCCATCCTATGGCTCTTTGGTTACCTTACTTAGAACATTTTTTCTTCCCTCCTTTTTTTTTTTTTTTTTTTTTTTTATTTTCCAAGGCCAGTTCTTCTCCTAAGCTGCAGTCATTCTATTTTATTCGGATGGGAGGGGATACTTTCCAGATCCTGCAGCTGGAGTATTCACAGGACGATCCAACACTTCATCCTGACAAATGACTTCATGCTAGAAGAGTGTCTACATCATCTGTATTGTCCTCGAACGAAGGACTGATCAAAGTCCCTAAGTCTGGTATGTGCCACGCCCTGGAAATGCGGCATCACATGGCAGGATAAATCAGATCTTGGGTTTTCACTGGGAAGGCCACAGCACTTCTTTCCCCACCGCCTTTCATCACCCCTTGATAGACGTGGGTCGTGCCAAGTGTCCGGACTGTGCTCCAGGCATGTCATCCAGTGGGGCACAAAGGCTTTGAGACTAGGCTTGAAGGCAAACTTCAATTACTCTTGCCGATACCATTCTTAGGGCTTCTGTGGAAAGAAGGTGACAATGTGGGAAGAATTTTATTGTTGGCCATTGTATAACTCAACATGTTACAAACAATAACCCGATGTGTTTTCTCATCTAAAACGTGATTTAAAATATTTAAGATTTTCCAAGTGCTAAATATAAGGTATAGTTAGCTGGAGGGGGAGTATGGCTGAACTGAATTTCGAGAGGGTGCCTCGTGCTGAAGCAAGGGCTCCGGAGGCCAGCTCTCTGTGTGGCAGATAAGTACAGTGCAAACTCAGGAATCTGAACATCCTTTATTTGAACTGTCCCATTATTCAGATGACTCCCCGAAGCCAATTTCCTTTACCTTTTATGTCCTGACATGCTGAAACTGAAAAATTTCCCGATTGTTCCCTTTTTCATCTTTAAACTGTATGAGTTAAACTCACCCCATGCTTGAACACTTTTGAACTCTGATTTGTTCAGATAATTGAGCTTCCAGTATAGTGTTGAGCCTAGCACTCCATGGAGCCCTGCTCAGGTTTCCCTCAGATGGCAAATAGATGGGAAATGGGATATGGCCAGCAAGCAGGACTGCATGAGCAGAGGGAGATCCCACCCCTGCCATCTCACGGATGATGGCCATCGATCGGTGAGTCCTCCATTTACTGTGCTTGCTCATATAAGCAGCTGCAGTGAAGAAATACGGTCTCGAGGTTGGTGTTCACCTGAGGTTAACTCCTAGCAGCACATCAACTAACTGCATGACCTTAAGCAAGTTATTTAATCTCTTCAAGCTTTGAATTCTTCATTTGTATATAAAAATAACAATAATCTCATCCATATCATTAGGTATAGATGAATAAATAAAATGCATGTACTGAGCACAGAGCTGGGAATCTACTAAGTGCTTGATAAGCATTAGTTCTTCTTACTGAAGCCAAAGAAGAATTCAAATAAGTGTAAGATCTTGGCAATGCCATGAAAAGGCTTGCAAGCTATTTGAAAAGTCACCACATAACACACCAAAACAACAAAACACACACAGACACATTTATACACATGTACATAAAACAGAACACAGGTGTATGATCAATGTATACTAAAGCCAAAATATCCCAGGTTCAAATCCTGGCTCTGGCACTTCCAAGGTGTATGAACTTGGAGAAGTTACTCAGTGTCTCAGCATCTCAGTGCCCTCAGGTATAAGATGGAAGTGATAGTATCTATGTCACAGAGTCTGGGGGGAGATTAAATAAATTAATATCCATGGCATGTAATGAGTATCTGCATTAATATCTGGGGCGTTAGTGGTCCAGAGAGGACATATGTATGTGTACAAGAAAAACAAGAGGTCTTGTGTGATCAGAAGTAGAACGTGGTTTGCAGGGTTGATCACATTTGGATAGGAAGGAAAAAGAACATTCTAAAATTGGAATGCTATAAGATAGTTCTCTGGCGGATGTCTAATAATCTCTTATCTCTGCTCCATTACTGAGCAGGACTTTTCCCCTCAAAAATAAAAATAAAAGAAAAATAAGCCAGTGCTGAGGCAATGCCATTTCCCATTGAACCCTTTAATAAGTGTCATTTTTGACAGGTTTACAAGTAAATTGATAATTCCAGCAACATCCTCACATTTGTAAATTAGGCGATTGTAGACTAATTCGCTCTTTATCTGAATGCTCTCTGTGTTAAGCCCCAAGGACTCGTCCTCTCCTGGTTCCTCTGCCTCACTTCAGACAGTTCTGCTCAGTCTCCTCCCCTGGCTCCTCAGACTGAATCCACCCTTGAATGTTGGTGGCCCTTGGGGTCTGTCTTTCTTTCTCCTGTGGCTCTACATGCATGTTTTCCATGAATGAATGCATTCATCTCCGTGACTACCCTGCTGTATGGCCTCGCAGAGGGCATAAGAGACAAATGATCTTGTTTGTTGTGCAAAGAGCATAGGTTGTGAGGTATCCAAAGTATAACGTGTGTTTTTCTGAACTGACTCCTTGCCCTTGCATTAGCTTAAGTCGAAATGGGAGATTCAATAGTCCAAACGGTGGAGTAGGCTCTAAGCAGAGCTGGGTTGAGAGGTGCAGCAGGAGGCTTCGTGCCTTGTCTCCGTCTGTGAGCTTTGCTGCCGTCTGCATTGTTTCAGCCTCAGACAGGTCTCCTCCCTGAAGCCCCCAGATGGCCACGGGCAGCCTTGACCATGATTCCATAAACGCAAAGAGACACTTTCTAATTGGCCAGGCCTGAGTTGCAACCTACCACCTTGATGTTCTAGGTCCATGCCCACTCAAATGAAATGGATTCAGCTGGGGTTTTGGGGGGGTGGGGGGTGGGCAGAAGGGGGAAATGGCGAGCTGGGAGGTTGGGGACAAGAATGGTTTCCCAATGGATTAGACAACCTATACGTACCCGTTATGACTCTCAACACGCATACTTCCCATCTATTACAATTAAATATCAACATGACAAACTTTCAGTATTTGAGCATCAAAAAAAGGACTCATATGAATGTGAAATATTAAACACAAATGTTCCCGATCCAGCGAACAGAAGCTGCAGAAATTTTCCCCAAGTGAATTTCTGGTAGGAACCTCAACATAAGGACTGACTACAACTTTGATTCTGAATTTGATTATATTCTTTTCTAATTTCAACGTCTGTAAATTTTTAGGATCATGGTCCCAGAATTTCCCATGGACTCAGCAATAACATGCCCAGATTTCTTTGGGCAGTTATGGTGCAAATCCTCTAGGCTAGGACCACTTGTAAGTTCATAACATAATGTGGAAACCAACTGGGATTCAGAAAGTAAGGGACTGAGAACTTTCTTCTTTGGCTTTCATTTCGCTCACTCAAACCCCGAGGGGCTCCAGGAACCCCAGCAACTCCAGCCTCTCCCCTACACTGGAGGCAGACAGCAGGGTTGGTGCTGAGATTGTCTGCTATGCAAATCATGGGGAGGGGAGAATCTCCTGTAGACAAATAGTCAGACCAAATGATGTTCAACTGAGAGGTAACCATGGAGGGTGAATGATCATTTGTAAAGAGAAAAGTGTTGACCAGCCCTTTTGCCTGGCAAACATAAATACCCAGAAGAATGGAAAACCGTGGGTGGATGTAGGGCTTGCTTAATGTCAGGCGTTTGTAGGTGATGTGAAACTCCGATGTGCTGTAAAATTTATATCGCTCCCCCCAAATGATCTACTGGCAGAACATATAAATTTTGCAGAAACTGTTAAAGCTGTCATAAAACCTCATTGCTGCAGATACAGTAGGTGTTTCAGAAACACACACCGAAACAGAGATTTGTAATCATTTCAGTGTGGTTCATAAAAAGAAGCACATGGTGTTTCAACTTTCGAGAAATGACAAAGGTTCCCTTCTTCCAAAGGCCTGTTTTGCCTTTTTTTTTTTTTTGCATGCTTAAAGAAGGGACAAGCAGAGACAAATAAACAGTCTAAATATTTAAACGCAAGCATTTTCTCACATGCCCAGGTTGTTAGAAAGGTGGGAGCAAATGATTATTTTGTCACCAAGTTCACAGAGAGTTGTTGGCTCTGTTTAATAATAGTTGATCCTGTTCAGGCTGAGCAAACTGGTCCCTGTGGGGGGAAAGGCAGCAATAAATCAATACCCTAGATGGAATCTTGGTGTCTAGAATGCAGAGAGAGATTTTGGTGCATAATGGTGCTGGTTTGTCTATTGTCATTCAGACATGGGCTGCATCAGAAAAGGGCTTGTGGGAACCTGATAAGAGGTGGTCAAAAGTGGGCCATAAATCACAGAGAGGCAGTATTCTGCTGATTTCATACACAAGCACTTTCTGGGGTGAAAAAAAAAGTGATAGATCTGCAATTTACTGCTTATCACCCCTGCTAGAAGTTTCGTAACACAGAAGCCTGACCTTCCGTGCATAAACACCCTGGCCGACTACCTGCTTCTGTGGAGGAAACGCAGACCTCCAGCCACCTGGAGTTGGGAAGCCCTCTGATGACCCATTTAACAAGCCCCTCTTTGGTTGTGAGCCAGGCAGTGGTGAATTTTACCCATGAGCATCTCTTCAAACAAGGAGTGGATGGTACTTGTTGAAAGACACTGGATATTTAACTCTAGGGGAACTAATGATCTGAAGGCATCGTATGGATCCCACACTTGTTCAGCGCTTGTTAACTTTCTGCAAATCACTGGACTGCAGCGTCTTCTCAAATAATAAGGAAAAGGGGAGGAAGAGGGAGGAGGAATTAAAGGGGTGGAGGAGCAAGGAGGCTGCTTCACAACCCTCCCAGGCAAGGACAGACCACCTGGGGGAAAGAACAGAAAATTAGTGCAAACTTTCCATCCGCCACACTTTAACCTAAGAGCTGGAATATTTCTGTCCATGCTTCTTCCACACAAAAGTTTGCAAATATTGACCTTTTTTTGAGCACTAGCAAATTAATTTATATGTAATCCTAGTTTCAATAGAGGATGCTTATTTTGCAGTTAAAAGTGCGTAAGAAAATAATGCATCTATATCATTTAAGATCTGTAGAGTGAATCAGTACTCCAAAAGTCTCCAAATTCTCCTCTTGCTCCCTGACTGAGTGATGTACATTTTCCTTCATATGCTCTCCCTTGAGTTAAATATGTTTTGAATGGATCCAAGTTTTTAAAAAAAATGCGTATTTGTGTCCAAATATTGTTTATTAGCTAAAAGAAGACACCAGAGAATATGTCTTTTCAAACGTGAATTTCTAATTTCAAACTGAGTTTGTCAAACTGTCTCAATTGTTCGTGCTGACACAAATGAAAAATTCATCCACTCGTTCTTTTAATAAGTATTGATTATTCAGCTGTTATGTATCAGATGCTCTTCTAGATGCTGGCAATCAGCAGTGAACTAGGAAACAGAGCAATCCCTGACCTGTGAGCCAACAGCTTTAGTAGGGTGGGTACAGGCAGTAACAACAAATAAGAACACACCGGTTCATGACAGTAAATGCCAGGAAGAAATAAGCAGGGAAGGGGTCTGGAGTGTGTTGGCACGAGTGGGGGATGGGAGGGGGTATGTATTATCTCAATTTTAAATACTTCATAGTAGCCAATAGTTTTAAATTTCCCCCTCATAACACCTTTGAGCCATAATCATAGCTAGAAGTGGAAATGATCATTTGAATCTCATTCTTTGCTGTGCCCTTTTCAACTTGTGGAACGGCTAACGGACCAGGAAAACCAAGACTATGTCGCTGGATGATCAGCTCAGCCTTTTCCAGGACCCATCCCGGCACCTCTGAAAGATAAAATGGATAACTGGGCATAGATGAAAATATTACTGCTACCAGGTACATATCAGTCACTAAGATCTCAAATAATACAGGACACTCCTACTCTCTTTTCTGTGCAATAGTTTCATTTTGTTTTTTCTTAACTTCTGGGCAAATGCAGCCAGATTTAGGTTCTAGTGGTTTTTTAACTCTCACCCGAGGACGTGCACGAGTCCCGACCATGCACACAAACTTCCAGCGTACAGGGCAGCACGGCAGCCAACCGAGCCACTCCGCCGAGGCTCGATTCTGGTCTTCACTCAACCATTCTGGGCTTCGCTACTGCCTTCTCTTCGGGGAAGCGTTGGATAAAATGCCTCCTGGTGAAAAGTGTTTTGAAAGATTAGGAGCGACTACTTAGCAGGTACTCATGACCACATATATTTTTTATTCAAGTCTTTGGGAAAAAATTTAACAGGTGGTAGTCAGTGTGGTGCTTCGGATGAAGTAACAAAAACAGCTCCCAGCGCCTGAACAGCGAAGGCCCTCAAGGACTCCGAGAACCGGGACTCCAAGCCAGAGTCGGGGTCAGGGGACACGCCTACCACCCTGTCTGCCATTCTCTCAGCTCTGCCTTGCGGCCTGTGCTGCTGGTGTGCCCTGAGGTCTCAGGATGACAGTGGGCACCCAGAGCTAAGAAGGAGAGAGACAGACAGGCAGACAGACAGACAGGCAACAGACAGAGAGAATGAGAGAGAGGGAGGGCTGCAGACAGGGAGATGGTGAGAGAGAAAGGTTTGGATCTCTTTTCGGAACTCAACATTTTCTCCCTCACAAGCTTAGGGAAGACTGATTAATGTGTCTTCTTGGCCACCACTGCCTATTTTAGCCAATCCCTTTCAACTGCAAGCAGACACTTCAGATAATTGTCGTAGTTCCAACAGAGCTCATCTCCTGATGTCAGGGACTTGTCTTCGTCATCTTTTTTTTGTAGGCGCCTCAGGCCCAAACACTATGATTTTTCTCATGTGAATACCAATTATTAATTTGATTAATTTACTTCTAATGTATAACAAGTGCGTATACCTTTCCAGTTCTCAGCGCTAAAGATTTATCAGTGAAACAATATTGTCAGTGGAAAAACAATGCGCTTCTATTCTCACAGAGCTTCCATCCCAGAGGGGGCAATGATATGCAATAAACAAATAAGGAAATCAAGTGCTAATGAGTGTTTTGTCAAATCTACTGATCTGAAAATTGCAACTCAATTCACAGGATCTGGCTGTCTGTGGCAGGTTATCGAGTTTCCTTCCAAACCGGCGGTGAGCGGAACACCTCTCTTGTCCGAAGGCCAAAGCTGATGTACAAGTCACAGACAGGGCAGGCACAGACTGAACTACAGGGTCACGTCCAAATCGCCACACTCCTGGTTTCGTAATCCCACTCACTCAGACCTGGATGGCCCTCAACTGCACAACTGCAGGTGCGGAGTTTTTATCTGTTTCCTCTCAGGATCCTTCTTTGATCATATGCTGCTCTTTAAACCTTTCTTTGCCTGTGAGGATCCCTCACTGACCGCTGGCTCCACGGGCTGACAATTATGAGCCACGTTCTTGCTTTCCCAATGGTGTCAAGATCATATGAGGGGCTCTGATCCTTAATGTGGCAGACAGTGTGGGGAGGTGGGTAGCATCTTAAATGTTTTGCAGATGGGAAATCTGAGCTCCCAGGGGTAAATGACTCGTTCAGCGCTACACAGCTAGAAAGTTCCAGGGGTGTGATTCAAATCCACGCAAATCCTGAGCAAATCTAGTCTGTCGTTCTTCTGCCTCCGTGAATATTTCTCATTACGTCTAATATGTCTCTCCTAAAACTGTGGAAATCATGTCACATATCTCTTCTCTGTTCCCCACATTTCCGGTAACTAACATTGTCTTGAGAGTGACGTAAAATCTATTAATTGATTAAAAGGTATTTTAGTAGATAAGTGATTGATGGCAGAGGGCCTCTTCCTCCTGTGAAAACAATACAACGGCAAGCGTGGAATAATATTGTTCGAAAACAAAAGTTAACAGTTTCGAGTAGTTGACAGCAAAAATGTTCACGTAACGAATAAATTTACTCCGATGGTTATGCAGAGGGGTATTAACGTGGCACCTAGGCATTTCCATGTCACGTCAGCAGGCGTTGGTGCTAACGGTGACATCATGAAAGCATCAAGGCCTTTAAAAATAGTGATTAGGGAGCAACGTGGATCCTCATTTTAAAATAACTCTTCTTCATGGCTTAAAGTACAACTGTTTTCAACAATCATAACCACTCAAGTTTACGGTCATGGAGCACGTGCACTGAGCAGTCAGTTGCTGGACGGCCTGACACTCACGTGGGATGCAGACACCATCAATCTGCCTCCGCCGTTGGAATGACTCGCGCCCACGGCAAATGCCTCTCGGAATTTATACCAGCCATGGACAGTCATCCATTTGGAGGACCAGCACCCTGCTCAACCAAAATTAAAACACAAAATATTTAATATATTTCAGTATGATTTAGTGCACATGAATATGATGATCATAAATCAAGAGAATTTTGCCAACAGGAAAGGCATAAATTCTCCGGATCCATTTTAGAAATTGAAACAATTTATGCTGTGGCCCCAGACTGCCATGGCGTCACGGAATTGTGGGGTTATGGGAAAAGTCTGTGCCCCAGTTCCTGTCTTTTGCAAGGCCTCCTCTCAACAAGTCCAGACCCAGGAAATAAAAGTTAGAGACCTGCAGAAAAGGGGTTTCTAACAGTCTGCTTGTTGAATTTTTTTTTTAACTATAAAATGCAATTACATATTACCCATGCATAGTCTTCCATGAAATTGTCTTTAGTCACTAGTAGGAAAACAGCCGCTAAAACGAACAGAACCTGAAATGCAGAATGACTAAAATGCTCTAGAAGATTCTTTCATGCTCACGTAACAGATGAGGCAGGTGTTCTTTGTTCGTGGTAGTGAATTTCCTCCACCTGAGGAACTAAGTGGTGATTCAATAGCCCAGGCTGACCAAACCATTGTCATTTCTACAAGTTCTCCAAAGTCATCCAGAAGAGCTTGGAAAAGCACGTGTGGAAGATTGTCACAGCTATGCCTGAAAGCATTATCTTTCCCTGCCACTCACGTGGCATTGCCTCAAATTCCGTCCATGGCGAATTCAGCAGCAAGAGAGGCTGGTGCACAGGCTGCGACTGTGTGTTCAGAGACAAGAACGTGCGTTTGGGTGAAGAGTGCCCCTCCCAGTATTAGCGATACATGTTCTTTGCTTTGTAGAAAATTTCCCTGTGGTTATCGTATGCTTTGCTTCCCTGTGCCTCCCAGTCCTCTCCTAATGCTTATCTGTGTATTAGTTTGGGTCACAAAGTTAAGACTCAGTTGAAGACAAGAAAGAGCCAAGGAGGAACTGACCAATACACTTCTCTCTCCCCTGCTGCCTAGTACTGCGCTTCAGTCTTTATTGATCCTCAGAACAGGTGGCTACATTAATTGAACTGAAACAGAAAAGCAACATCTTCCTGATGATTGTCCATCATTCCAGAGATATTATGAAATCGGCCTGCGGTCTTTTCATCTCCTCGCGGCACAGCGGGGCCCTTCTCTAACAAGTCTCATCATGTCAACTCAGTACTCCCCCACCCCCCGCCCAAGACAAAATTCACTCTCCTTCAGCAAAGAACTGCCATCATAATAGAGACGTGTGCACAGTATTTTTGCAAATTTACTCATAGTCTGCTAAAATTGCACTAAGTGTGCTTATAAAAGTTCCCACATAGTCTCTGCTTTGCTCGGTATGGCAAAGGTAAAATTAGGTTTCATGACTGAGAGGAGGGAGAAGGTGTGACAGATTTCTGAAACAAAGCAGCTTACCTGGGCCCCTTCATTTATTCTGTAGAGACCACAGACCCAACCAGCAACTGGGGTGCTCTCTAAGGGAACCCCCTGAGGTTCAGCCAGAGCTTTCCAGGATGACAGAGTTGATGTCAGGGCACCATAAAATTATTGACTCCAATCATGCCTGAGGCTTTCCCGACTACAGCACATTTGACTCACTGGCGACCTTCAGATTTTAAATAATTTTGTGCCTGTGTTCCTCACGTTAGGGAAGAACGTTTCTTCATCTCAGACTTTAAAGTTCATTGAAGAAATATGAGATAGTATTCCAGATGCTTTGAGGACTTCATTTCATGTCACTACTTCAAAGCACAATAGAAAACATTTTCTGTAAGTTTTCCCACCCTATCTCTCACGGATAACCCTTCCCTTCCCTCTCTGTCTGCATGCCGAATGTTTCCTTCCCAATTCCTCTAATGTATGGAGGCTGGAATTGCTACAGAGTGGGAGAAAGGAGGAGGAGAAACCCTGAAGTGTGGCATTCGCACCTGGACAGGAAGTTTTCCTTTCCTCTCCAGAGGGAAGTGACCTGATGGATCCCACTAGGTGGATTTTACCCCATAATACTGACGTCAGCAAGATTTCCAACTATCAGTAAATATGGTACCAAAGGGTTGCTTGGGGTTTCTGGACATTTATTTTAAGTAGCACAGGTATTCCTCTCCGATATAGAATGGTTGCCTCTCAGGCTCCTTACCTTAAGGAATTCATGAATTAACACAGATACCCATGCTGAGAACAGCATGTCCTAAGGTTATAAACTTTATGAATCCCTTTCATCACGATAATTTGATTACCTCATTCTTAAACTGCTAAACATTCTAAAATAGCAGGGTGTAATAGAGGAAGTGAGAAGATTTTGGCAGAAGAGAACTCCAAGTTTAAATCTGTACTCTGTCACTCAATGCTAGTATAACCTTGGGCCAATTACATACTCCCTATGAACCTCAGTTTATACATTTCTAAGGTGGGGAAATAATTCCTATATTTTAAGAATTCCTATATTTTATGGTGACTACACAATTGATTGTACGTACTGTTTTAATTATTGTAGAGACACAATTTTTCCTGGCACTACAAGTATCTTTAGGGCAGTTAACTTGTATCTGATCTCTATATTAATGAGTAAATGAATAAATGAATGAGTGAATGAATAAATCCATCTGGTTAGTGTTCACAGTTTTTCTAAACTGAAAAAACACCAATGGATGTGTTAACAACCCAAATGAAAAACAAACAAACCACTATTGGTTAAATGGAGCAAATTTTGATCTAACACCAGAACAAAATGTACAAACAACCATTGCCCTATAAAAATTACACAGCCACATGCTAAATAACACCTGTTCCTCCTAAGACCTGAGCAGAACTCCCCAGTGAAACAATAAAAGCAAACTTTTGGTATTGTGTTTTACACCGTCCCATTTGTTCTCCTAGTATAAGGCTACAGATAAGGGTATCTGGAGAGATTAACGTAAAACCCTAAAAAAAAAGGACAGCCCGCATCATCCTCCTGTATCATCCACCCCCATCGAATTACCTAGAATAGAAGTTAGAAACTTTAGAGTAATTGAAACTGAGTAGAACAGAGAATAGACTGGCAGCTATCAGAGAGGAGGGCTTGAGGGGCTGGATAAAAAAACTGAGGGATTAAGCAAAGGAAAAAAAACCTCACAGACACTGACAACAGGGTGGTGATTACGGGGGGGGTGGCGGAGGTTGATGAGGACAGAGGGGGTAAATGGTGATGGGAGGGGACTGGGCTTGGGGCAGCGGACTGTGCTACAATATACAGAGGATGCATTTTACAATTGTGCACCTGAACCTTACATAGCTTTAGTCACCAATGTCACCCCAATAAATTCAACAAAATTTTTCATAAGTCCCCTTAGCCAAATGTGCTAATCAGTAGGAATCACTTTCCTAACATTAGTTAAAGTGTGTAAATTGGGAAGAAGCAGACGAGAATGCTGCCGGATTTCCCATCCTCGTATTTGTATTCCTCATGTCATTATTTGAGTGCAGAACAATTTTACTCATATCCTTAAAGATAATATTTTCCCGACAGGTATCATTTCTTTCTTTAAATAAGTGCTTTGAGGACATTTTCCGCATTCTGACCTGAGATTTCATTCTACTCAGGGCCAGCTGGTTTTCCTGTGGACTGACTCTCTGACATTTATAGTGGAATTGGACGGTGTAATAGGATTCACTTAACAAAAATGTTTCTGCGACATGAACTTTACGGGACCTTCCACTGAACAAGGAAGTCCATTTTAACATGGTCTGGATTCTATTTCATAACAGAAATGGCAGGCACAGAAACACAATAGCGGAGTCTCGGGATAAATGAATCCACACCGTTTTTCTACAGAGGATACACAGTCAGAAAACGAAGGCAAAATTAAAACATTTCACCTTTTACTCTTTGGTGAAATTCTCCCTGTGCTCATGGAACAGAGCAGTTTCATACTCTGGCAAACACGTAAGCAGTTCAGTTGCATCCTCCTTAAATCCTCTCGAAGTCTCTCGGCGTTCTGGAAGTCTCTGGAGCTGTGCTACTGCTTCCAAGTGGCTAATGTACTGCTATTTGACAACACTCTGCCAGACTTGCTTTCCCTCAAACAAGAATTGTGCTGGCTTTACCATTTGGCAGCCAGTAGGAGAGAGAGAGAGAGAGAGAGAGAGAGAGAGAGAGAGAGAGAGAGAGAGAAAGGAAAGAAAGAAAGAAAGAGAGAGAGAGAGAGAAAGGAAAGAAAGAAAGAAAGAGAGAGAGAGAGAGAGAGAGAGAGAGAGAGAGAGAGAGAGAAAGAAAGAAAGAAAGAAAGAAAGAAAGAAAGAAAGAAAGAAAGAAAGAAAGAAAGAAAAGAAAGAAAGAAAGAAATGCATAAACCAGATGCCGGAAACGCAGAGGAATGTGTTTGGGAAACCCAGGTTATAAATAGGTGCATGTTGGGAAAAGGGCAAAAAGTTGAGGTGCAGCAGCTGAGGCAGCTGTCAGACTGGGCTCCGATCCTGGCCGTTTTGGACTGCCACACTGAGTGATGTCTGTAAGTTTATCGTCTACTGCATTTCCCTCCCCTGCTCAGGAAGAGCCCATAGGGTTCACTCGTTTTCCCACACTAGAAATCCAATTCCTTCTTGACCTGGAAGGCTTAGTCAAGGCTTTGTATGGCCGGAAGTACACTGTTCCGTTGGGGCGCAGAAGGTGAGGGTGCAGTGTCAGGACGGCGGCACATGACCTTGTGGCCAAGGCTCCCCCTTCATTGATCCGTCTCCAATACATGGAAGAACTTCTCCTTACCCTAACGTAAACTTCCAACTGCACTAGGGTTGGAGCAAAAGTCAAAATCAACTTTGGAAGACAGGAGATGATTCACAACCACAGCTTGTGTGTATGTTTGGCAGGAATGAGTGGGTAGGTGGGGAATGCAGTGAAAGGAGGAAGAACTAACCCTTGTGTGTGAATGTAGAAATGACTTGTATTAGAACAAAACCATTGCATTCATATATATATGATATAATGGTTATATATATATTATATATAAAGACCTCTTTGTGCTTCAACTGTTCAATCATAGCTTTCTGTGGTCTTCAAGAGTCACAGCCTAACCACCATGGATTAGCTCAGACCATCAAGGGTTATCTTCACTAACCTTTCTGCTGTGTCTAGGTGGTGTACTTATTAGGCACAGTAGATGCACAGCTAAACCGATGTAGCCTGCCTTGTTGGGACTTAGGCTCCAGGGCCAGCACCAACATGTAGGCAGATACACGAAGGCCCACAAGCAGCTCTATATACCTCAGATCCCTGCTCTTGCCCCCACAAGGAAGAAAACTGAAAACTATGCGCCATATTGGCAGTGGTTGTGGGCATACAGTCCACTGGGTAAATAGGGAGGACCTCAGCTACGTGAGTTCTTCTCCTTGGTTCCAAGGGATCCTGAGATCTCTCCTGAGTGCTCCTGAGAACCTCTATGGACATGCCTTAGCTGCAGCCCCTCATTCCTCCATGCCTTTGTCACTTTCTGACACTGGTGGCTAGGGTACGTTCTTGTTTTTCTCTCACCAGCTCAGCAAACCTGGAGTAATCCCATCGGTCCTGCTCCTACAGCTTCTGCGTGGAGGCAAAGAGAAAATCCCCTTCCCACTGGTGGTTCAGGCTTTATCGTTGGAGCACAGACAGGATTGCTGTGCATTGTCAGCCCCTTCCAGTATTTCTAGAGGTAAGCGACTTGCATCGTTGCCATCTCTCAGCTTTTTGTGTCCTTCCCCTTTTTTGTGGGACTAATCACAAATGTCGAAGGGTGAGGTTGAAACAAAATTCAAGGGACAAGGTGAGGACTGTGGCCAGGGCCAGGATCACTGTCCCATTAAACCTCCCACCATAGTCCAATGGCCTCCACTTTCCCAACAGCAGGGTGTCCGGGGAGTTGTTAGCTTTCTGGGACCTTGTCTGGGGATGAGCCGCAGGCTCCAAGAGCCTGCCCAGGTCGTCCTCCACGCTCTGACACATCCAATTTTCAAGTGATTGTGTAGCAGTCACTCTTGCACGCTTTCCACCTAGATTCCATGTTATTATTTAGAGTTCACCATAATTAAGTGGTGTTCAGCCCTACACAACTTATAGCACAAATTAATCATTTATATTGGTAAATAATAAGTGTTCACATTCACATGAAAAATAATGAGGTATTGTAATTTTAAAGTGTTTATAAGGGCTGGTTTTCCTAAAAATGCACACAAACAAACAAACCCTCAACCAGCAATGTTCAGCCCCGTGAGAGTCCCTAGAGTCCTTTTAACAGCTTGAACAGGCACTCAAGACCCAGACCCACTGGCTCCGGACTATTCTCCCTCTCCAATTATTTTCGCAAGATAAGCTGAGTTACGGGTTGAATTGTGCCCCCCATCCTGACTTCATAGACTAAAGCCCTAACCCCCAAATTGATTGTATTTGGAGGGGGTACCTTTAGAAGCTAATTGGGCTAAATGAGGTCATAAAGGTAGGGCCCTGATCTGATAGGGTTGGAGTCATTCTAAGAAGAGATCCTGGAGAGCCCGTCGTCTCTCCCTCTCCCTCCTTCTCTCCCCTTCCTTCCCTCTCCCTGTGCCGTGGGGAGATAGTCGTGTGGGGGCACAGCTGGAGGGCAGCTGTCTGCAAGCCAGGAAGACAGCTCTCAGCAGAAACCAACTCTGCTGGGCCTTGATCATGGACCTCAAGCCTCTGCAAGTGTGAGAAATAAATTTCTAATGTTTAGGCCACCCCGCCATGGTCTTTCACAATGGCAGCCCAAGCAAAAGGATAATAGACCCCAACAAAAATCTATCCAGTTCAACCAGACTTGATTCCTTCATCAGAGGAGCAAACCCAGAAAATCATGCTCCAATCTGCTGCTATGCAGAGTGTAGAAGGTACAACCTAGGGCCTTGAGAGAGAGAGGTAGCATAGGTGACATGATGTATAAAAATGTTTAATGTAATAGTCTAGTCAGAGGCAATATAGAAAAGCAGAGAAACCCAGATATCCTGGAATAGAAAAAAAAAGAATGAGGAGAAGAATATGATTTATCCAATTCTATGAAATTTAACTTTAGAGACAAACAAAAGGGTTTTTGTTTGGTTGTTTTCTGAGAACCGTTTCTTGTTTACAAAATGCAAGTCTGGCCCTGTCTTAAAGTTCATTTATAGCTATGGATTTCGGATCTGCAGGACTTTCAAGCCAAAGTTTTTCCACTTTCCTTGCACATATCTCCATCCTGGTTTGAAAGAAAACAGAAGCGTTTTAAGCATTTATCTCTGTAAGAACAGATGGAAGCCAGGGGATAAGTGGCCCAGGCTCCCGTCCCTCTATTTCTGGATGGTTCTGGAGTCATCCTCGAATTTTCTCAGAGGTCCAGGGCCCAATCACGTGCCTACAGCCCACAGCTGTGGCACTGATAAGTGAACGTTCCCCGTCTCATGTTCCTCCCCCCCTCCCCACTCCTGTACCAAGTCCTTGTCTCACACTCGGCTTTTGGAAAACCGCTGAATGAAGGCAGTTGGCTCAGGAGTGCTGTTGGGTTTCTGGGGCTCCGTGCGCAGACAGAATCAAAGACCCACTGCTAATAGTGAGCTCCTGGGGCACCTCGTCACAGCTCTGAGAGCTCCCGTTGTTGAGGTTCAGGACATAACAGGGATAGAGGAAGTATTGGGCCAGGCAGGATTTCCAGCACTTGGACACTATGGGAACATTGGTAATGATAAGAATTGTGGTCGAAACTAGGTTTTGTGAACTTTTTTGGGAGTCTTGAACCAAAGGATGACAGGAACATGGTTGGGTAAACAATGGTGAGCCCACTACACGGAATATTATGCATCTTTTAAAATAATTTTTGCTGATTTTTAAAAGCCATGTCAACTGAGGCTTCTGATGTACTATTAAGTCTTCAAAAATCAGAATAAAAACATGCATCTTCACTGGAAGCAGAACCTTGGGGAAAAGTGTGTACGCTCAGGGAAACAGTGCGAAGGGAAAACACCCACATGCTGGCTGGGGCCACCTCGGAACGGGAGAATCAAGAATGGCATGTTTTTGCCTTATCTATTTTTTAAAATATTCTTTGATTGTAGCTATATTGCTATGCAGATAGAACTTAAAAGACAATTATTTAAATTTAAAATATTCTTTTAAAAAATACCAGATTTTTAAAACTGGTCTTTGACATATAAGTAACATTTCTGGAATTTTTCTCCCTTTAGATAAAAATGATGCTTTTTGTAAGTTCTTTGCAAACATTACCATTTCTGTCTGCAGATCTGCCAGTGGATGAAGCTGTAGCAGAGTTTCCCGGCCCGGGAGTGAGCAGGGGGTCACCGCAGCACGGATGGCCCTTCTCATGTGAGATAAACGGGGTTGGAAATTTGCTGAGCTGCCTGGGCGTGTGCGGTAAGGCAGACTTTACAAAAACCGTGTCTCATTTCATAACTGGTTTAGAATTGATTACACAAGTATGTGATGTTCATTGTTACCAAAATTAGAAAATTCAAATAAGGCAAATGGCAAAATCTTTAAAATCACCTTTAAGCTCACCATTGTGTCTCAAAAGTTTTTCTTAATTACCAAGTTGTGAAATGAATCATGCATGCATAGGAGCTGGTGCAGGGTAAAACACATCTGCCCAGCTTCGGAGGGTTTGGCCCGGGTTTGCAGAGCCCAGCTGCTCCTTCCTGGCCACTCCAAGCTTCCTACCCCCAGGAAGCAGGCTGCTGGATTTTGCGTTCACCATTCATTAACTTTTCTTTATATTTTATCATCTATGCACGTGTCCCTAAGCAATGCATTGTTAACTTTTGTCTCTTGTCTTAACTTTCTTTAGATACAGATATTCTGTGCAATCTTTTCTGACTTCCTTTTTCCTGCTTGAGATTGTCACTCTCAGAACTCCCACGTCGTACCGTGTGGGCAGACGCCTTTCACTCTTACCCTGCGTGGCGTTTCTTTTCATGTGAGCACAACTGCGCTTGGTGACTTGACTGCGGTTGGACATCGAGTCATTTTTCATTTGTGTTATTATGAACGATGGTACCGTGCCTGTTATTTTACATGTCTATGGATACACACGTGCAATAATTTATCAGGAGTAAAGGTGGAGGTGCTTAGACCAACACAGTTTGAGAGTTCCTACAATTTCTCATTTTCACCAACACTTAGTACTAGCATGCATTTACGTATTTGCTAACCTAGTAAGTTTGAAATGTTACCCTTTTATTTGAATTTTATTTTCCCTGATTAATAAGGCACATGTTTATTTATTCTTTAATTAATGGGTGTTCTTTATTTGCTGGTTTTATTTTTTGTATGTGTGAAATCCTTGCTCATGACTCCCGACCATTAACCTTTTAGTTATTACCTACTCCTTCTTTCTCTTACCTCTTCCCCTCCCTTCTTGCCTTTCTTTCCCTTCCATACTCCCTCTCCTTCTCCTCCCTCCCCTCCTCATCCTCAAGCTCCTTTATGTCCTAGACAAAAGCCTTTGACAAGTGTGCACACGTGTAGTAAATATTCCCTTCGAGTTAGTGTTAGTCTTTTACTCCTTTCGTAGTTCTCTTTAACGAGCAAAAGCCTTTCTTTTAACATAGTCATTTTTTTATTTGACTGTTTTCCTTTTTTTTTTATCTTCTTGAAAAACTCCTCCTCACTATAAGATCTTAAGAATATTCTCCTATACGTTTCTCCTAATAGTTTAACTTTGTCTTTTACTTTTATGTCTTTAATCCATGTACATTGTTTCTATATACTGTGTGAATTTTTGACCAATTCTTGCGTTCTCCACTCTTCTGCAGTCTCAGCTCTGGGTCAAGTTGCCTTACCCAAGTGAAACTGTTTCTTGCCCCTACGTTCTTTTAAATGTCTTGACATTTGGTAAGTGACGTTCTCCTCTCCCGGACCCCACAGCTTGTTTCACTTCATTCAGTAGTTTCTAAACTCTTACTCTTTACACTGGCTCTGGAATTATCTTGTCAAATTGCACACACACACCACATGTAAGTATTTAAATTTTGGTAAAAATTAGAACAAATCTTTACATGAATTTGCACAGAGTTGATATCCTTACAATATTGAATATTTCTATCCACAAATATAGTATTTTTACATCAATTTAGTTTTTCTTTATCATCTTTAAATATTTATAAATTTTATTCAGGAAGATCTGCACATCTTTTTAAAAAATTATTTCTAGGTTCTTTATTATTTGTGATTATGTATGGTATACAATCTTTGAATTAATTTTTCTAAAAGTGTATGAATAGTATATTGAAATACAATTAAATTATGTATTTTGATTTTAAACTTGGCAACCTTAATATAATCATTTGTTAATTCTAATAGTTTTTCTGCAGATTGTTTGGGATTTCAAACGACAATATTATTACCTATAAATGACGATTGTTTTCTTTCTTTGCAATCATTATAATTTTATCTTTTTCTTGTCTGACTGTGCTGGCTAAGATTATAACTGTACTGGTGAACAGAAGTGGTAAGAGTAGGCATTTTTTGTCATGTTTCTGATTTTAAAAATAATGTTTTTTCATTTCTCACCATGAAAATGGTACTTGCTCTGGGGTTTCTTGTAAACTACACTTTGTTAGGATGGGAGAATTCCTGGCTATTCCTAGTTTATCAAAAGTTGTTTCTTTTTTTTTATTCAAAAATCAATGTTGACTTTCATCAATGACTGTTACTGCGTCATATTGAGTTAATTTTATGGAGTTTCTCCTTTAATTTGTTAATATAATAAATGACATTGGTATTTTTAACTTTAAACTCACATTGCTTAACTGGGTAAAACTAACTGTTATTTTTACACATTCTTAGATAATATTTGCTAATATGTTTATTTAGAATCATATTATCAAACTATAATATTATATTACATTAAGGTTTTTGCAAGTATGCTCATGAGTGAGATAGAACTATAACTTTGTAATTTGTGTCTTGTTACAATAGCCTCATAAAAATGGCTGGAGAGCATTTCCTCATTTTCTATTTTCTGAAAGAATTTATGCAACATTCACAATTATCTGTTTCTAAAAATAAAATCTAAACCCACCCTTTTCATCACAGGATGGTTTTTAGCTAATGAACCAGTTCCTTTAAAGATTAAAAGACCGTTTAGGTTCATTTTTCCCTCTTGAAATACTTTTAATATTGATTTTTTTCCAAATTTGTTAATTTTGGCTAAATTTTAAAATTTATTGGCATAAAGCTATTCTTAATATTTCTTCACTATCTTTTGTTATCTGTTACATATTTTTCTAATCATTCTTTCCTACAATTGGTTAAATTTGTTATATTTTTAAACAAACTTAATTTTTTAACATTTGCTATCTTTGTTTTCTAGTTTATTCATTTCTGCCTACATTTTTGTCACTTTTATATTTTCTTTGAGTACATTCTGTCTGAATTCTAACTGTAAAGTTGGATACTTGGCTTCTATATTTCCAGCCTTTCTTCTTTTCTATTGTATGCATTTAAGGTTACACATTTCCCTCTAAATATTGTTTTAGCTGTATTCTATCAGTTTCCATAAGTAGTATTTTCTTTCTATTCAGTATAAGTACTTTCGACTCCCACTGTAATATTTTTTAGTCATAAATTATGTAAGAATATTTTTTCTTAGTTTATAAGTATATAGATATTCTAATGTGATATATTTATTGATACATAAATAAATTACATTGTCTGCAGGGAATGTGTTATCTATGATAACTGCTCTTTAAAAATTTTTTAGACTTACTTTAAAGACAATAAAGTGATTGATTTTCATAAATGTCACAGTGCGCTCGGGATTTTTGTACTTCTCTGGTCAGGGGCAGTTGTGGGAGGGGTTCTGTTTATGTCCATTAGAATAAACTTGTTATTTATGTTCTGAAAAATTCTGTGTATTTAATTTTTTGTCTCTTTGCATATAAATCACCAAAATTCAGCTCTTATAAACCTTTCACAGGTTTTGAGGTTTTGTTCTTAAGTGCATCAAGTTAAGAATTATTTTAGCTTCCTGGTGACTTGGACAGGATCTAGATGTGGTGACTGTCTTTGTTTGTTTTTTTCACTCTCTAGTGGTGCTTTTCCTTTAAAGATTAATTTGCCTGATGTTAGTACAACTATATATAATTTATTTTGGTTAGTAGGTCTCTGGGCATAACTCTTTCATTTTACTTTCACTCTGTGTCCTAATATATTTGATCTCAGTCTTGTGCGTGTGTATTCACATATATGTTTAAACAAATTAGTAGCATACTTTACATGTGTTTTGCCTATCTTTTTATTTCAAAAATGTCATGAATATTTTATTATAGAAAGGACTTTCCAGAATCATAATTAAGAGCTGTATAGTATTCTATCACATATAAGTATCTTGCTTTGAGAATATTTTGTTTTCCTCAACTTTTTACTATTAAAAATAACCATGTGATGATCTTCTTTATACTACATCTTTGTAAATTTATTTGATTGTTTCCTTACATAATTCCTAGAAGAGAAATTTCTGGTTCAAAAGATATATTTTGCAGCTCTCCCCACCCCAGCAGAACCTTGAGATGACCACGGCCACAGTGGGGGCAACCAGAGCCGCTGTCAGCCGCCAGGCGGCATCCTCACGAGAGTGAGGGACCAGCCAGCTAAGCTGCTCCCATTCCTGACCCACAGGCACTGTGAGATAGACAATACATGTTTTAAGATGCTACATTTGGGTTAATCTGTCACACAGCAATAGAAAAATAATACAAGATTCTTTGCCACTCAAGTGACCAAAGATCTCAACTAGGTGGTGATCAGAATAATGGATAGACAATTGGAATATGCCTAGAAATACTAGTCTGGTGACATTAAAAGAGCCAGGAGCTACCCAAGAATGGATCTGGCAGAGTGGGGAGAGCGAAGCTGGGCTGGCATATGGATAAAATAGATACAGAGGAATTTAGCATGTTTTGCTGTGTGCCATGCCATATAACCTTCCCCTTGCACAATTCTGTGAAACCACAGGAAAGACTTTAACTGTTTTTCAGTGGTTTTGAATATCACCCCTGTGTTCTGCTCCAAGGGGCACTGCAGAGACTGCCTTGTGGCAATTGAGCTGTATGTACGTATCAGTGATACCAACAGTAGCCAGTTGGAAGTGTAGTGGAACAGTGAGGAGGGGGGGAATAGTTCATTTATAACACTAACCACACCTTGCAAAATGTCTAGGAACACAGCAAATATGCAGGATTTGTATGATGTGAGAGATAATTTGTTACTATGGGACAATCAAGCAGATATGAATAAAGTCATTTATTCATTCATTCCATCAAGAAACCCTTGGTTGAAAATATCAAAGTCCTACAGAAAATAAGGGGAAAGTGATCTGAAGGGTATATATGGTTGAAAAGTGAATATATATTTTAAAATGCAATGAGCAAATATCTGGAAAAGCATTTTGAAATACACAGTGATTTGAGAATATTCCATCCAGAAACCATTGAGCCAACTCTTTCGTGAAGTCGAAGAGGGTGGCTTCTCCTCCCAAACCCTCAGCAGCACTGGAGTTAAGTCTTTTATCCTTGTTATTGTGACAAGAAAAAAGAGACAAAAGTGAAAAGTATCTTATTATTTTATCTTATATCTCATATTTTCAGTCTTATCTAATCACATCCTTTAGCCATTTTCAAAAAATGTGTCTTTTGAGATGTAAGAATCTATGCAATAAAAATTTTAACCCTACACACATATAATATTTCCTTCTAATTTGTTATCCATCTTTTTTGTTAATAGTGTTTTTATAAACAAATATCCATTTTTATACTTCTCAGTAATAAAACATAATAAGCTTTTTATTTGTAGGTTATTTCTGTGCTATGCTTAGAATAATCTCCCCTTCTCCAAAATTATATAAGTGTTCAGTTAAATTTTTTCTAGCTCCTCTATAAATTTTTATACATCTTTTAGATCTCCCTTGTGATACTTAAGTCATCACTGTTTCTGTCATTCCAATTGGAAAATCTTGTGAATACAATTTATTTTTCAAATAAGTAACTAAGTATTGTTCAAACTTTTAGAGAGATTATATATTCTTTCCTCACTGGTTTGTAGTCCTGCTTTTATTGTATATTGAATATATAGATATTCCTCACTTGTTTCTGAACTGTTTCACCCAGTTCTTTTTAGACTATTTCATTGATTGCCTATTTATTCATGGTCGGTGTCACACTTTTTAAAATATCATTGTTGTATAATTTGCTTTATTATTTCACAGATCAAGTACATATCATTTTTATTTTACAATATATATTAGGTATTTTAACCTCTTATTCATTCAGATAAAATTTACAATAATTTTATGATGAATTTTCCCCCAAATATCCTTGTGGGAACTTGATTAGATTGATGGCAATTTGATCAATTAAATGGGGTATTAAATCTCTCAAGTATAATGTGACGTTAATTCTCAGTTAATGAAAAAGTATACATGGACTCTAGCTGATGCTGAAGGTACAGGGCATAGGTAAATAGCATGAATGTTTTTGTAAGACATGCTTTCCTTGTTTCTGTCCTGAACCTCAAGGAAAGAAAGCATGAGCAGGGTGGAGGGGAGGTTCCTTTCAGTGACTTCCCTGCCTTTTCTCCATGTAAAATATTTCACAGCTTGTCTCATTACAGCATTTGTAAAAACACAGTCTGAAAGCAGTGGTGCATAAATGAATTATTTAAGTTTGCGGCAAATAGTCCTGATCTTGCTTGCTGCTTTTTAATGCACTTTAAGTGAGCCCAGGGAGGCGAATCACAGAAGGCACGGGGTGGAATGTAAACCAAGTTTTATTAGCCACAGAAAGCCACACTATAACATTTATTAAGTATCAGAGACAGTGTGTTTAAATAAGTTTGATTCGCTGAATAATCACCAACGTTGTGGCCATCTTCTCTGGATAGGAGCACTCCCTTGTCAAAAACATTTATTTTCTTGTCACTTCTGTTAATATAATGGGCTCTTGGGGTTTTGTGAGAGTTTCTCAGCAAATCGTGATTTTCAACAAATTACTATGTGTCTCCCACTGACTGCAGCTTTAATAGCTGGGGGAGGAGAGGGAAACCACACACATCATTGACTGAAAGTGTATCATCTTATTATCAGTGCCACATTAGGGGCTTCAGATGCCCTAGGAGAATGAGGAAGCAGACACTCTCTCCGGCCCTTCCCCATCCTTCCTCCAGGAGCAGTGTCAGTGAGCTTGATGGTCCCCTAGTCCAACTGGCCTGAGGCTAATTCCTTTTCCTTTAGGGGTGACCCAGCCCTAAAGACCAAGTAATTCATACCACAGTTAACCACCTCTTCCTATCCTAGCTTCTTCTTTTCCTTCATGCAAAATAAAACCGATGGATGTTGAGAATGTTCCTAAGCTTAGGGGCACCTTGGTACTCTTACTCACATCAGTAGGGTGAGTTGAGGATAGGTACTTCTAGGATGCTGTGCTGTCTACATCTGCCTTACAAAGGTTTTTTTACCTTTGGGTAAGACCACCATTTTAATTTCAGCCAGAAAATAACACTAAAAAATTAAGTATACCTAAGTTCTCCATAGACAGACATTGGGTAATAAAGATTTAATGCAAGTGGAATTCACCTCAGATACTTGCAAAATGCTGCCTGTGAGCTCACCCCTCCATGAACACAGGCTGCAGATGGTAGTTTGTGAGTGTGTGTGATTCGACTCCAATTCCATGAAGAAAGGAAGGAAAGATAGAAGGAAGTATGAAAGGGCAGGAGAAAGGGAAGAAGGAAGGAAGGAAGGAAGGAAGGGAGGGAGGGAAGGAAGAAAAGGAGGAAGGTGAGCAGGGAGACAGGGAGGGAGGGAAGGGCCAAATGCTCGTTCATCCTTTCTCTTCCTTACCGGAAATAGTCCTTCCGACAGAGAGATGCACCGATTGCCTTCTCTTCTTCGCACATGGACCTTTGCTGCTGCATTTCTGCAGATGTCGAAGGGCACATTAGCACAGGGCTTAGGAGTCCTTGAATTCTGCTGCTCACACACCTGTTTGGCATCGGTAAACAGGTTCCTATCTATATTACGGTTGTCAGTGGAAAAGGAGATTGTTATTCTTCTAGGTTTCCAACTGCCTGTGGCATTCAGATCCTTCGGTTGGGACATGAGCCTGTTTTGTAATACTGATTTCAACTTGAGGGTATGGGGCACCGAGATTTATTCATTCCCTCACTCAATTAATCATTCAACAAACATCAACAAATAGTCCTTGAGTGCCTACTATATGCTAAGAATCCTGTTGGGTTTGTGGTTATTCTCTGTTTTCAAGTTGCTCGTTATTTATTGAGTGATTCATGGTAAGGAAGAGGAAATTTGTAATTCAGGTCATACTTTATATGACATAGGTAAACATAGGGATTACAGCGGCACATAGGTGGTACATTGACCCATTGGCCTGGTGTTGACAGAGGTGCGGGCTGCGGAGAGTCTGGAAAAGCTTTGGGAAGATATGAAACCCAGGCAGAGACCTGAATGCCGAATAACAGTTAAAGAGACAGAGCTGCATGCGCAAAAACTTAGAGGCTGAGGAGAGTATTTGGAGCATTAAAAGGGTCTTAAAGTCGCTTAGTGTGGCTGTAACTCAGAGGCATAAAAGATGAGGCTGGACACGAAAGCAGGAGCTGTCGATGGACAGCCTTGGAGGTCCCAGAATTTCATTTACTCGTAGGGCAATGTGTTGAATGAGAGATTTTAAGTAGGGGAGTTACAGGATCAGATTTGAAATGTAGAAAACTTACCAATTTACTTACTCATTTTACTCACTATAGGCTTGTATTCAGCAAGAAAGATGACTATGGTATTCTCTATACTGCAAGCAGGACATGATTGGAATTTAAGAGAGAAATTAAATGATTAATTAAAATGGAAGCTAATGATCTGAATATGAAGACTGTATCTCATTAGAAAGATACGGAGGGGTGTGTGTGTGTGCGTGCGCGCATGTGTTTGTTGTACAATTCTTCTAATAAGACTAATGATTTACTAGATTTATCAGAAAGGAGAGGAGAAAAAGGATTCATGGACAGGGACATCAAGGTGGTGATTTGGGGAGGGGGGTTACAAGAGGGATAAATGGTAATGCAAAAAACACCATAAAAAAGCAATGATTAAAAATTAAGAAAAGAAAGACAGGAAAGAGTGAAAAAATTAGACCAGAATTTCTGGTCTGAGTTATAAGATGGATGCCAGTCCTGCGTGGAATATGAGAGAAGGTGTTGGTTTCTGAGGAAGGAAGACACGTGGAGTCACACCCCCTAGGGGCCAAGCAGGTGAAAATGACTTGTAGAGAGTGGCCACGCAGGTCTGGGGATCAGGAAAGGGATTCTGAGTCCCCCTTTCACCGACCTAACTGCTGCACGGTAGAATTACTAATAACATCAGCCGTCTGTCTTCAAGAGACCATTTGAAACACCTGGTTTTTAAAAATGGGGTCAAATGGAACGAAAACTGTCCATTGTTTCGATGTTTTTTTCTATATCACATCAAATGTTGAGATATCGGGAAATCCCTAGGCTTAGTAGTGTTTTTAAAAAGTTTTTCCTCTAGCGTGTGGCCATGTTACATAGGGAATAAATGCCCCTTCATTTATAACAGCGTGAGACACCCTTGCATTGAGTTATTTACTTAAATAGAGTTTTTTAGCCTTGGTTACCAGAGTACCATTAAAAAGGAAATCATCTTTACAAGGGAATGTGAGGCCTTTGGGATCAATGGGAACAGAAACAACTTTGTTGTAAACACTGGACTTTTTTGATGTCATAAAACAGTAAAACTTAATGAAGAAATTCAGAAAGTGATTGGATAAAGGAAAGCTGATTCAAGCTCATGTCTTTTTCTTGGGTGATTCCCTTTTTTTTTTTTTTTTTTAGATTTTATTTATTTATTTTTAGAAAGAAAGAGGGGAAAGGAGGGAGAAAGAAAAGGAGAGAAACATCCATGCGTTGTTGCCTCTTGTGCGACCCCTACTGGGGACCTGGCCCACAACCCAGGCATGTGCTCTGACTGGGAAGCGAACTAGCAAACCTTTGGTTCACAAACTATGCTCAATCAACTGATCTACACCGGTGCTCTGGGCAATTCTGTTAGGAAGTGAGAATGGGTTTAAGGACTTTGGGAAGAATTAAAACAGAAGATAATACCCAATAGTAGATTATTTTTGGTGGTAAATAATCATCATCTAAGGAGACATGATTGAGAGGAAGTTCCTCTCTGTGTGTTCTTGTGTGTGTGTTTCATAAATATTTTTCTCTCCATATTTATATTTATTTTTGTTCCTTGTTGACCCTGCCTTGGTCTGTGTAACATAACTTACACCTTTTCATTTTATTCATAGTGTTGATCAATGTGCTCTGTCTCGTTGTCTGAAGACTTGGCTTTTAAGAAAATGTTTTGAAGCCTATTCTTTACCTCCAAGGTGGTCTGGGCCAGAGGATGTTGTGAGTCAAGGATCTGACAAGAAAATGCAAGGAGTCCTGGCTGCTGTGGTTCAGTGGGTTGACTGAGTGCTGACCTGAGAACCAAAGGGTTGCCAGTTCAATTCCCAGTCAGGGCATATGCCTGGGTTTTGGGCCAGGTCCCTAGTTGGGGGCGCATGAGAGGCAACCACATGTTGATGTTCCTCTCCTTCTCTTTCTCCCTCCCTTCCCCTCTCTCTAAAGTAAATAAATAAAATCTTTTTTTAAAAAAGAAAGACAAAGCAAAGAGAAGGAGGAGCTATATAATGATTAGGAAAATGCAGAAGGCAAACGTCTGCTTGAAGAGACAATTAGGGCCCACTTTTTCTCCCAAAGGTGCAGGAGATCAGAGAGTACACAAGAATACAGGAGTCTGTATCCAGCTGGCCAAACAAGCTCACAAAACTTGGACTTTCTCCACAATAGCAAGTATTTTCCAAAGAATTACAAACTCATTTTTCAGTAGTGTGATTTTACTTGGTGTCTAAGTCTTCATAATCTTCAATATCCCTCTTGATCACAGGTGTCTGTACATGGGCGGGGTATCAACCTGCTCCTCACACCTCACTCAGGGAGTTTTGAACGTTTTAGCACCTTTCAGCACAGAAATGATTGTCCTTCCTGAAATCTATCAGTCGTGCCAAACTGTCTACCTTGGAAAATCTTAGTTCTAGGTCAGTGGATTTGCCAATTTCTACTGATGTTAATGGTCTGAACTGGCGTATGCCTATTTTTGTTTTGTTGCTATAATCACATTTCCTTTCATTGTTGGATTATAGTGTAATATTTTTTAATATATTTAAAGCACCAGTTAAATGTTCCCAATACAAAATACTTCAACTGAGGCAACAGTGGTATGAACAGGCTACTTCCATGACAACCACACCCACACTGACTCACTGTTTCGCCTTGAGACTAGCAAACCTTTTTAAAATTATATTTATGGTTAGGTAAGACATGTAAATGTTTTCAAACAGTGAACAGTAAATTTCCTGGTTTCTTTTCCTAGTGGCAACCACTGTTACCAGTTTCTTATATGTCTTTCATATATATTCTGTGAACATACACACATGTACACTTTTTTACAATGTTATGTTTTAGTTACATAAATGATAAATATATTCAATTTTTGTAGCTTGTTTTTAACACTTAATACTGTATCTCAAAACTCCTTCCATTTCAGTACATATGGTTGACTCATTCCTTCTTATACTTGAATAGTCTTATGTCATTTGAATTTGCCATAACTTATGTAAACTATAATTTTCTATTATGGAGATTTTGGTTGTTTCTTTATGGTTTTTGCATTTTTGTAAATAACAGTGTGGAATCAAGCCTTCTTATAGATACATCATTACTCATTTTATGAGTATATCTGCAGTACAGATTCTGAGAAACCAAATTACAGAGCGGAAGCAAACATTTTAAATTTTGGTAGATATTGACAGATTGTCTTCTGTCAAAGTTGTTATAATATGTACTTTCACCAGCATTGTATGAGAATGCCTCTTTTACCAAACCAACATAGTGTACAATGATTTTTGTCAAACTTGTCAATGAAAAAAAAATGGCATCCTATGGTTTCAATGTTATGTTTCTGTTATTATGAGTGAAATTAACTTCACATATTTTAAAAGACATTTGTTTCTCCTTTGTTCAGAATTATCAGTTTATGCCCAGTTTTCTATTGGCCTGTTTTTTTCCTATTAAATCATGGGAGCTCTTTATATGAATAAGAATTTATCATATTGCCTTTGGCACATATTTTAGATATTTTTACCATATTTTTAAATCTTCCATATTTTGTTTTTTATTGCCTTTCTCTTCATTTTTATGATAAAATATTGAATCTACTTGTCATTTATTCTGGGCTATAGGACAACTTAGAATACAATGCCTTCCAATGGTTCAAATGTCCACAACAGCAAGTATTTTCCGAAGAATTATAAACCAGTGGAGACATTGGATTCTTCAGATGGTTTTCAGTAGCCTTCATATAAATCATTAGATGAATCCATCTTTCACAATTATTAAAGAATTCCTTTTGTTCATCAGTGTTATCTTAAAATTTTTCTTCTAGATTGCAAGATTATAGATTGTATTTATTTTGTTTTTTTTTTCCTTGTATCTTTAATTGCTACTATTTTGCTACTGTAATTGCAATCTTTTCCCCCATAATATCTTGTAATTTGTTGCTGTTTCCATATAGGAAGGTCCTGGATTTAGGCTATTTTATACTCATTCACATTTCTGTATTACCTTTTTGTTTGGAATATATCATTCAATTAAGTTATCACTTGAAAAAATGATAATTTTACCTTTCATTTTCCAATTTAAATAATTGTTCTTCCCTTATTACAGTGGCTCTTACTACCAGAACAATGGTAAATAATAGTGGTGATACTTGACATCTTGGTGTTGCTCTGGATTTTATTGGTAATGGATGCATCAAGTATGTTTTCCATTAGGCATGACATTGACCTTAGAGTTGAAATACGTATGTGTCAATTTTGTTAGAAAGCATTAGTCTTTCCTATTTTATTTAAATTACCCTGTGTCTCTTTTTTCATCCTAGGTTCATTTCTTAATGAAGAGGTGCCATAAAATTTTGTCAAATGCCTTGTCAACACCAATAGCGATGCTTTTCCTCCCCTTTAATGTATGACTATGGAGCAGGAGTGCTGCACCCCTGCACCGAACCCCACTTTGTCAGGGGGGTGCAGTCTTTTCATAAACTGTTAGACTCTTCCCAATAATATATTATTTAAGATTAACTTCGATATTTGTTGGGGAGCTCCATCTGCACTATACTTTTATGCATTTTAAGGCTTTGATATCATATATTTTTTTCACACAAACAGTTTGGATGCATTAATTCTTATTTTTCTTAAATGCTATCCCATCGTCACTTTTTTCACAGGTATTCGAGAAAAATAAAATGTTGTTTCTCTGAGGGCATAAAGTTCCATATATTTAAGTCTGACCCACCCCAAATTATTCAAGAAGCTTTTCTATCTAACCTGTTGTTACTGATTCCTTGCTTACTATTCCGGATAATATTTTTGTGTGTATGAAGATAAAATTTATATACATAGAAACATGTTTTCAAATGATAGCCTACTATGTAAATTCTTCTATGTCTTGATTTCTCACTTCATAGTAAGTCTTAGAAGTTTTATTATTTCAGTACTTTTTTCTTCAGTGTTTTCCCGAAGTTTTATGATACCTGCATGGTATTCCAGTGCATTAGTGCACGTTGTTAAACTGCCCCTTATCATGAGCTGCATTGTTTTCCATCTTTATTTGTTAGAAATAATGCTACGTTAAATGCCTTTTTATATACATCATATGTGCAAGTATATTTAAACTCCTAAGGTAAAGGCTAGGACACATGTTCTGGAAATTTGAAATTTCGATGCATTCTCATTTTACAAATGCTAATAAGTCTAAAAAATATCATCAGAATTTCTGATTCCTTGCCACTAACTTTGGACAATAAAGGCGCTTTGTTATGATAAACAATGAGATGGGTGGTGCCTCAAGGGAAGGAACTCAGAATACGTTAACTGGATCAGTCTAGAACAGATGCCAAGGCTCGAAAAGGAACAGCAGATCCTGGGTAGAGAGCAGATCTAGACACCTGACAATGGGACAGCACCTGAAGGCAAAGTGAGACAGAGAGAAAACAGAGCGCGTAGGAAGGAACCCGAGAGGAGGTACTGGCTGCCGTAGGAACTCCAGTGCTGCAGAGGGGAAAGAAGGTATTCGGACAACCTGAGGTGAGGGCAAGTATGGCGTGTGCTACGCACCGCAAACTTCCCGCTCCATTTGTCCACAAGACCATGGTTCTTTAAATGTCCATTATTGGTCATTGGTCTTGATTTAATAATGAGTTATTTTTTTCTTTGGGGGGAATATCACAATCTGTTACGCTTACCAGTTGCCCCTAAGTGACAGGCAGGCTGATGTAAAGGGGCCCTGCAGCATCTGGAAGGGAGTTTGTGGTTGCGCACGTGCATGCATTCATGTATGCCCACAGATACAGTAATTATTGGGGAATCTCAGGTTAAAATTCTCTCCTAAAGTGAATAGCTTTTTACTTAGCAGAATCACCACCTTTTGGTCATTTGGTTATAAGGAATATTGGAGATGGTTGCACAACAATGTGTCTGTACTTAATTCCATAAATTGCACACTTAAAAAGGTTAAGGCAGTAAATTTTGTGTTATGTGGTTTATATCACAATAAAAATTTGGAAAAAAATATGCCAAAGTGGATAGTCTGGAAGGTAAAGGAGAATAACAAAAAAATAAATTATCTTATGACAAAATACAAATCATGAGCATTTGGCAGCCTGAGATGGAAAAGGCAGTTCGGGCAAATGGTACGAAGTCAGAGAAATGAGGAGAGGTGAGGAAGGAAGGGGAGGGCAGAAGGTATAGCCTGCAGCCACCATCTGAGAAGAGGGAGTCCACAAGGTACTTAAATGTGAAGAGACATTTAAGAATTTGGAAGCCTAATAATATGTAACTTTAATTGTTTTGTTGCTACTTGAATGTGCTGAGCATCTCCCTAAACACACACATATCTAATGTGCACTGTTAATAAAAACTTGTTTGGATCTTCAGGTAAATTTTGGGGGGTGGGCAGGGAGTAGAGGACTGAGCTTGGGGCAGGGTCCACCAACGTGCGACGTGACAGCACAGGAACAGGAAACACAGATGTGGGGAGAGGCAGGGCTGTGAGCACGGTCTGGTGGGAGCAGGAAAGCTGAGCCAGAGACGACAAGAAGACATGAGACCCTTCTCTGTGAAGAATCCTCAGAGATAGTTCTATTTTTAATTTTTAATTTTTTAAGGAACCTTGAAACCGTTTCCCATACTGGCTGCACCAGTCTGCAACCCCACCAACAGTGCGGGAGTGTCCCCTTCTCTCCACATCCTCGCCAACACTTGCTGTTTATTGATTTGTGGATCATCGCCACTCTGACAGGCACGGGGTGATATTTCATCGAAGTTATACAAATGTCTAACCACAAAGATGTGCACCTGAAACTAATATAATATTGAATGTCAACTATAATTTCAGATCAGATAAAAAGGAAAACAATCCTGAGATATTAGCAGATCAGTGTCAGGTTTACATAAAGTCTAGATGAAGACACAAGCAAATTGTAGCAGACAAGATTTGAACTACATGATTTACAGTCTTTTTTTTTTTCTTGGTCTTAAAAATGTACACTCCTCTGATTTTCTAAGATATTTCATTGTCTCTTTCTTCATGTGCGCAATGCTTTGGTTTAACTCAATATTTTTCACTCAGTGAGCAGTCAATATTAATTGCTCATAATGATGAAGACGGTGGTGGTGGTGGCCGCTGGGGTAGAAATGGGGCCGAAACACCTAATTAAGGAAGAGCGTTGCTATCCTTAGAGATAAGGAACACTTACACAGCAAGGATTCCTACTTGGCACATGAAAGTATCCTCTCAGAAGATAAACAAACAAAAAGATAGAAATCATCATCTAAATCTCTTATCTCCAAACACCCCATCAGGGCTGAAGAAAGAATATTACCTTAATGTACAAATCACACTTATTTAAGATAGCTACTTTCTGCTATTCAAGTTCAGATGAAAGGCCAAATGTTTCTATTTCACCCAGAAAAAAACTTTACATTCTAATCCGCGCATCACTTAGGTTCAGATGGGACCTTCCGTGGAAGCATCATATTTGATTTGTGGTTTACACTTCACTTGCATTGTAGTTATTTTAGTGTTTCACTACGAATCACAGACATTTCCTTCTTTTAAGGAGATCTGTACGTAGCTGGAAAGAGGGGTGGGGGAAAGGAAGGCTGGTGAATTCCTAAGTGCCCCAGCGCCCCACAGGTTCTTAATCCAGTCTCACTGGGCTTTGGCTAAGAACTCTACCCTGTCATGTTATGAAATGAGGCATACGATACCTCATTATTACTGTTGTGTGTCAAAACCTGCAATTGTGACTATTAACATTCATAGATTTACCTTTAACACATGAAGCTGAAGAGGAACAAAGTCCATAGCTAATTCTCTCACGTATTTGGCTCAGAATTCCAATATTTCTGAGCGTCAAAGGCAAGCCATTGCCAAGTTGTGGTGTGGAGAAGGGCCTGTGGCTCTGTGTCAACTGGTGTTTATAGGATCATGTAGTCAAACTGAAAGGCCTTTTCTTACGTCTCAGGGTGTTGTGCTGTGTGGGAGCCAAGTGTTAGCCAGCCAGCCAGTCAAATGGCATTAAAAACCCAGACTACATCTAATTTGCCCTGTTTCAAGAGCGAACCTGTTTTGAACAAGTCTGATTTTACTTTTAATTTTTCTATGCCTGCAAACGTTTTACTGTAATTAGAAAGGAAAGTTCTAGCATGAGCGGCATGAGGAGAGGCTGTACTTGGCCAGCGTCTGGTGCCTTATACAAAGCTAGCTGAAGGTCTGCTGCAAAATATGATCTGTCGTCTGAGTGGCTGGCTGGTTCTCCCCTTTTTGTGCCAAGGGAGGGCAGGGCATGGATTTGCGCTCTGCTGAGACTCTCAAAAAAAGGTTTTGTTTGGCTGAGTGCTTTTGTTAAAAAAAAAAAAAAAAAAATCACACCAATAGTAATTTCAACTGTTAAAAACAAAAACCAAACCAGGAAAATTTTATGGGTATGAATGTTCACTCACAGTATTGTGCCAGACGTTGGAAAAGCTGTGCAAAGAGTAGGAAGCTAAGGAAAGGTTTGAGAAAACAGGAGAGGTGGGCTGAGCTTATAATGATAGCTGCTAATCACAGTCCACTACGTGACCATAATTGCTGCTTGCCCAATCTTCGGAGAAGGCCAGAAGTCAGGCCCGGAGGTCCAGACTTGGTCCGAAACTTGTAAGTTCAGAAATGGAAAACTAAATATTACTGGTTAAGAATTTGACCTCTAGAGTCAGGTAAATTTGGGTTTATGGCCCAAACGTAACACTTACTAGTTCCATGACAATAAGAAAGCAAGCTGATTAACCTCTCCCAGCCTTGACTTGCTTCGGTTTCTTTAGCTTGTAAAATCGAAATAATAGTATTGATCTTTTTATTAATTGACATTATATTGAAAGGTGGAGCTATTTATTAATTTATATCAATGTACACTTGTGGATTTCTATTTTATTCCAATGATTATGATCCATTGCTACAATATTTATTTTAACGCTTAAATTGCTGAAGATTTGGCCAGCTACAGTGACACTGAGAGCCCATCCAAGCCCCTGGAAGCCGGCTGAGGGTGGGGAACGGGAGTGGCTGCCCCTGGAGACAGAGCTAGGCCATGGGAAGGGGACCTGGGAGCTGCTTTGCACTGAGCCACACTCCTCCAGGAGGGAGGTCAAAGGTTCAAATACTCAAGGCGTGCAGCCAGTCAATGCCTCCGTACACTGCCCGGGGCCATGGCAAGAACATTGAGTTTTGCGCAGTGCTAGGCTGTTCTTTCAAAGAACTGTGAGGCCCCGTTGCCTGAGTAACCCTGCGAGTGCCTTGCATACACCTGCCCCAGCACCGACCCCCTGCCCTTGGCTGCCTCCTCATCCTGCTGAGGCTGCCCTGTACTGCCTGAGACACCATGCAGGGTTTCCAGAGTCCCTTTCTCTGCTCACGGGCCCCAAGTGCAGGAATTCACTGCATGGAGCCACTAGGGCACGGCAGGCCCGGAGCTGACCAACATCATGGGAGTATCCTCCATGGGCCATGATTTCGACAATGGTAGGTTCTAACACTGAGCATGTGAAAGGCTTGCAAGATAATTGGCTTAGGGGAAACGCGCTTGCCTCCACCCTCCTGGGACCAGATTGGGAGTGGGACCAAGGGGAGGTAGTCACATGCCCCACAGAAGCCAAGATGGTGGCCGTGGGGTGCTGGGCCAGAGAAGCCTGTCAGTGTAGCCTAAGGAAAGAAGGAACGGGTTGGGAGGTGGGACCCCCCAAAACAAGTGAGAGTTTGTGAAGTTGAATGGTCATTTTGGGTAAGCACCTAATTCATCCCAAAGCTAAAATGGATATAGGCCCAAGGGAACAAAGAAACTGTCTCTTGCATGTTGCTCGCTGCTTGGGACCTGCATTCAGATGCTGCACTGACATGTTCTCTCCCTAGGACACGTCGTTCTAGTAACCACACGGACATGGCTCCAGGAGTGAGTCTCCCTTCCCTCACCACCGTGACCTGGTGAAGCATTCACGGACATGCTCAAGCGACCTTGGAACCTTAGCAGCCACCTAGCCTATGGCTGAGCAAACCCCATACACAGCCTCCAGGGAGGAGCCTCAGGCCGTACAGCAGCTGGGAACGAGCTAAGCTACCTGGATGACTGCTTAGCAGCCACCTATGGACCCAGACTTTATAGGACCACAGGGTACTGTAAAATGGAGCAGGAACTCTCGGTGCTGACTTCTGTTTTGGTCTTGCTGGTGATGGCTGGACTTTGTCTGGATGGGGAGTCCCCCATCTCCCAGATAGTGCAGCATCCAATAAGGCCTTTTTCATTTTGCATCAGCACCCACCTCTCAAGCTTGGCTTTTGCGGTGGCCAAAAGCCAAACTCCCCCAAACTCCCCTTTTTTTGTCCAATAAGAAGCGCTCCTTGAAACATCTGAATTCTTTTGACATGGTGCAATCATTTTTTAAGCACTTCCTTACTTTCTGGCACCAAGAGGTGTTACAGAACAACCGAAGGTCCGTTATGTCTGCTGCCTTATGGAAAGATGTCTCTCAAAGCCAGAGATTTGTGAAAAGGAAAGGAAATGTTTATTTAATGCTATCCAGAGTTAAAGTAGCAACCTAGCGTCTCCATTAAAATATCGAAGTCCTTTAGGATACCCACAGATGCCCACAGTGCTTCCTGTCTCCCTCTGCCCTAAGTCAGGGTACCGTAATTCAGGAAGAGAAGCACACATCCGAGATCCAGGCTCCCGACACCATTCAGCTGTGGCGTTGTCCAGGCAGGATCTCTAATTAATCCAAAGCCATGTGGCACCTTCTCATGGCCCACTGGCAAGAGTCTTTCCCCCCTTCTTCCAGGCCAAGTATCTCTTGCTCCCAGGCCATGCAGCCAAAGGGAGAACCCCAAAGCCGCGTGGTCCTTCTTCTACCAAAGCTGTGGGGAAGGGGTCCCCACTCTGGCAAGGTCTCGTGGCTCTCCCTTCACTTAAGTTTCGGGAGGGGATCACCACTTGGCCAAAGCCGAGTGGCGGTTCTCTGCTAAAGCCACATGGTGATTCTCCCTCACGGGACTGTGGAGGTTCTGCACTCTGGTGAAACCGCATGGTTCTCTCCTCAATGGCCGCCACGCCTGGGTTTAAATCCCCACGCCAATCCTCCTCTGCAGCCCCATTTCCAACTCCTCCTACAATTGGCTACACTTGCCAGCACTCCCGTATCCTTCCAGCTGTACTGGGCTGCCATAGTGAGACTGGGCAGGTGTGGCCCCATGGCGTGGAGCCAACCATCTCCAAGCTCTCATGGAGGCGCCAGCAAACAGGGGGAGTTGCCTTCCAGTTACATCCTGGGTGGAAGTCACTCCCTTCTCCCTGGCTCAAAGCCTGGCCACAGCTGTTTAACATATCTATGACACCAGTTAAAGGTTATAGATATGTTAAATGACCATTCTGGAGGTTATCTGCAAAACCGTTGCTATGCAAAACAACTCAATGGCCCTGCTCCATGTGTCCCTTCCCCCAACTCACACCTGGGGGAAGGGGTGAGGACATCTTATATGTCTTTCTAATATTTCCTGGACACCGTGAGTTCTGGGCCCCATTCCAACTCCCTTTTTGCCCCTCCCCACCCCCCCCCCTTGGCTGCACCCTGTTACAGAGGTATTTCAGACCATCTTGTTTTTCTCCACCTGATTCCTGGAAATGGCCAATTTTCCATGGAGCCCTTGTTCCTTTAATGGAGAATGGTAAATAAAAACAGATAGCTGGGTGATAAACATACTTATTATTATTGAGATTTCACTGCACTTAGTGTCTCTTAGTGGACAGGGCTAAGAAATCATAGATATTGTAGAGAGACTTTATCAGTGCAGTGAGTCAAAAAAATATAAACACTTATTGTAGTCTTTGAAAATGAAGGTCAAATACATACAGATACACACACACACACATAATTAAATGTGTTAACTATTGTTGACCTGCAATAAAAACAAATCCAAAGAATGTTCTTTTTTAAATAATTTATCTATTTTATTTACTTATTTATTTATTTTTTTAGAATGTTCTTTAAGTTAAAGGAAAATTGTGCCAAAGGGAAAGAGAAGAAATGTCATAAAGGCAGGAAAGATTGAAGAGAAAAATAAAACAATAAATGTACTTGTGACCTAAATAAATTTTGACTTTACCAAACCCTATATTTTGAACTACATAGACATAAATATAAATACATACCTAGCTACCAAAAGAGAGAGACACAGATAATTAAAATGCATAATCAAACTAGCAGAGATGTCAAATTAAATAATTCTAAGATTCTTTCCTAGCCTGGGAACAAAGAAACAGTAACAGGTAATGTAAGTTGAAAATAAATAGGGGTAAAGAGAAGATAAAAATTAACCCAAAAGAAACAGTAAAGGAGAAAAAAGAAATATTGAAAGCTGGATAGATATAAAATACAAGATATATATGTATGTGATTGAGTAATTACATTAAATGTAAAGGAATGCTGCAGCTAAAATATAAAGAATATTAGATTGTACTAAAGAGTTCTTTGCTCTTAAGAGAAATAACTTCTGAATCAAAAGGAAAACACAAACATTATATATATGTGTGTATGACTAAATATATATGTATAAATAAAAGACTAACCAAAAGAATGCTAGTGTAAGTATATTAATAACAGGCAAACTAGATTTTAAGGTAATAGCATTATTATAAACAAGGAAGTGCACTTTTAATAACAAACATTTGAATTCATCAAGAACATAGGTGATTCTAAATATTCACACACCTAATAACAGCTGGAACTTGCATTTTAGCACAACTTTACACAGTAGAAAGAAGGAAGATATAGACACACCTATAACCAGAGCAGGAGATTTTAAAACGCTTTTTATGGAATGGGCAGAATACGACAAAATATCAGTGAGACCAGAGTAGACGTGAACTACATAATGGCCACATTTGACCAACTGTGCATTTAGGACAACGCTATTCCACAAGTGGTCTATGTGTTAGGTGGATGTAGGCCTACAGGCTATTTCATTCCACAACCAGGTGAGCACAAAAATTGAGAGGAAGCTTTTAGAAAGCTCAATAGACATTTAATGAGAGAAATTTTATGTTTTTTAAATCTAATAATAAAAGTCTGAGCTTGTATTTATGTCCTTTTCCATTTCATTTTTCTAATAATTCATTTTTATTATATTTGACAAAATTATCGACTAACAATAGTTTTGAAATTTTAAAATCTGGTTCTTCACTGCAGATTGCTTAAGAAGTACTGATATATTTGTAAAATGCTCCTTGTAACAGCTAAGGAATAAACCACTCTTTTCGTATACACGGAAACACTTATTAAAATAGACCATAAATTGGGTCATAAAGAACCCACAAAAAGATAAAAATTACAGCTAAACTACAGAAACACCATCATTCAGAAATCTAGCTGAACAGAAGTCCTGCAACTAAAGACATAAAAAGAAGCCGCACTGAGACTGGTAGGAAAAGCAGAAATGCAGAATTGTAGAAGAAAAGTCAGCTAGGACAAGGTGACCCAGAAGAGGGACCGGGAACTGGGAAAGAGTTTTGTTCAGGTTACTTAGAAACCGCAAAACCGTCGGGCTTCGGTTAGGTGGTCATAACTTCTGCTTTGGCTTCTGTACACCCAGCTTCCAATAAGGATGCCTCAAGGCTGGAGTTATTTTCGCATCAGCTTCTGTACCTCCTGCTTTTGCCACGTAGGATAGGGCATCCGGAGAGCAATAAAAGCCCTGCTCAGCCAAGGTTCGGGGCCCAGAATTTGGAGACGGCCTCCTCTGGGTCTGCACGTGTAATAAAGCCTCACTCCGTTACCCCAAATCGCACCGGAGTCATTATTTTCCGAATTATTTTCCGTAACAGAACAAGCTGATTCCATACCCATGTGTAGCACTTAAAGATTGGGAGGGATATCTGGGCTGTGGAAATCACCCTTAAGGAGGGAGGGATCCCAGCCCCACATCAGAACTCCCAGCCCAGTGTTCTGGTGCTATGAAAAGAAGTCCCGTAACTCTGGCTGTAAAACTCAGTAGGAATTGGGGGAAAATGAGACCAGATGATCACTGGAGTCCAAGGCTTTCCTCTTGAAGGGCCCACGTGTGGACTTATTTGGACTCATGGGCTCTGAGCTCCAGCACAGGGGTAGCAGCTTGAAAGGTACCCAAGACATAAATGGAAGAACAGAATTCTCTGGGTCCAGGGCAAAGGTTGGAGGGGCAGCTTTCTCCCAGACAGAAGTGCTGGCAGGAGCCATTGTTCTTTTTCTGAGCCCTCCCCCCCACAGAGCAGGCAGGTGGGTACCATGTTTCAGTCTGCATCAAACTGGCTAACACTGTTCTCTCCACCCTGATGATTCCTTGAGACTCTGGCCAGCCCAATTTACAGGCCCACCCAGGCCAGTAATTGTTGGGAAATGCCCTGCCTAGTTTCAGGAACTGTAACACCCCCATGGCTAAGGCTGAGTGAGTGACCTTCAGACCATAAGCCACTAAGGAGACAAAGCTTACCTCTCTAGCTGGAGCACCGCTTCTGCTCCTTCTGCTTCATCCATAACTGGCCCCCAATGCTTGGTCAGTTAGCCAATGACAGGTAAGATTCCCCAAAGTGGTAATGACCTAAGCCAGGAACGATCATGTGGGGGCCCCAAAAAAGGACTTGGGGGGGGCTACAGCAAAAAGGGGGTGATGGACCCTAGCCCCTCAGCTATCCTGACATAGCCTGAGTCCTCATTCTGACTGCAAGAAGTCTCCTAATCTCTTGGTAGCCTTGGTTACTCTGGTTACCCTGCCTGACTTAAGCCTGAGACAATGCCTTAAGCCTGAAACAATGCTGGGGGGGTGGGTGCAGCCCTGTGCTGGAAAGGGCAGATTCTCCAGGTGATCAGGCCTGAGAAAGAATACATAAAATCCTGTGAAACCTGCTTTGCTAATAGTGTCCTCAATTAAACGATAAGGGTCTGAGCAGGAAATGAGTTTGTCTCCCAAAGGTTTGTAACCCCTTAGCTGATAGACCCTGAGTCAGAATAAGCCCTTGTAGTTCTTTGTATGCCATCCATTGTTTGATCCTTGCTGCCTAACATTGATTAATGAACTTTACCTGGACTCCTGTGCAAAATGAAACCCAATAAAAGCCTGTCATGGCAAGGGTATGGGGTGCTCTCGTCTTGAGAGAGTGGCTGTGCCGTCCCTTTTCCTCCACAGGACTCGGTAGTCCGTGTGAATTTGTCTCATATCTCATCCATAACGCCGCAGGCACTGCGGGCCAGTGCTCGTGTCCAGTAATGGTATCAGTGGCTTTTCCATACAAACCACCTCTCTTGGTCCATACTGTGGACTTTCCTTAAATCTCTCAAACAAGCAGTCTCTGGCCTTGGCTTGCCCATCTCCTGCTAAGTTGCAGCCTGGCCTCTCCTGGGCACCGCTAAGCCTAGAACAAATAGCAGTCATTGCAGATTGCTCCACAGCTTGTCCCAGGCCGTCCCCATCAGAGCACAGGTGGTGGCAGGAGCTTGCACTTTCTGGGAGGCCCCAGAGCCAGTGCGCTGTGCAGGCAACTTCAGACCACGCAGGTTACAACTTTTTCACCTCCATGAGCAACACACTTAAGGAGCAGATTCAGGGGGCACCAAGGCCACATTGAAGCACGTCTTGCTCTATAGGATTGGCTCAAGCACAGCAGCTCTTCCCCTGTAGTTGCAAGCAGTCCTTGCAGACAATCAGCCTGGGTGTAAATCCCTCCCAGTGATGTGCCAACAGTAATCAAGGCTTAACTACAAGACAGTGCACACAGCCCACACGGAGGTTGCACCTGGAAAGCCCAACTCAGGGGACAGGGGAGTCTGCCCCACTTGGTCCACAGCACACCTACTACATAAGGCCACTCTACCAAGTACAGGAAACGTAGCAGCTCTACCTAATACATAGAAACAAACACAAGGAAGCAGCCAAAATAAGGAGGCAAAGAAACAATTGAAAGAACAGGAGGCATTTTCAGAAAAAGAACTAAATGAAATGGAGGCAAGCAAAATACCAGATACAGAGCTCAAAACAATGGTTACAAGGATGCTCAAGCGATTTAGTAAGAACTTCAACAACAACAACAACAACAAAAACGGACATGGCATCTATGTCAGAAATGAAGGATATGCTAACTGGAATGAAGGATAAATTACAGGTGTCAGCAGTATAGTAGATGAAGCAGGGAAGCACATCAGCAATTTGAAATATCAGGAAGAAGAAAATAACCAGAACAGCAAAAAGAAAAAAGAATTTCAAAAAATGAGGATAGTGTAAGGAGCTCCTGGGGCAACTTCAAGTATACCAATATTCACATCATGTGGTAATGGAAGGAGAGAGAGAGAGCAAGAAATTATAAACCTATTTGAAAAAATAATGATAGGAAACTTTCCTAACCTGGTGAGGGAAACAAACATACAAATCCAAGAAGTGCAGAGAGTCCCAAACAAAATGAACCCAAAGAGGCCCACACCAAGACACATTATAATTAAAATGCCAAAGATTAAAGACAAAAACAGAATCTTAAAAGCAGCAAGAGGAAAGCAGTTAGTTGCCTATAAGGGAGCTCCCATAAGACCATCAGCTGATTTCTCAACAGAAACTTTGCAGGCTAGAAGAGATTGGCACAAAAATTCAGTGTGATGAAAACAAAAGACCTAGAACCAAGATTACTCTACCGAGCAAAGCTATCATTTAAAATTGAAGAACAGATAAACAGCCCAGACAAGAACAAGCTAAAAGAGTTTATCACCAGCAAAGCAGTGTTACAAGAAATGTTAGGGTCTTTCTTTAAGAAGAAGAAAAAAGTATGAATAATGGCCATAAAAAGAATGAAATCTTAGCATTTGCAACAGCATGGATGGACATAGAGGGTATTATGCTAAGTGAAATAAGTCAATCAGAGAAAGGTAAATACCACTTATATGTGAAATCCAAAGAACAATATAAATAAACACACAAAACAGAAATAGACTCATAGATACAGAGAGCAGATGGTGGGCAGAGGGGAAGGGGACTGGGGGACTGGGTAAAAAATGGTGAAGGGACAGAGAAGTACAGATTGATAGTTACAGAATAGTCATGAGACTGTACATTCAGCATAGGGAATACAGTCAATAAGACTGCAATAACTTTGTATGGTGCCAGTCAAGTACTGGAAATAACAGAAGGAACACTGGGTAAAGTATATGATTGTCTAACCACTATGCTGTATACCTGAAAGTAATACAAACAATTTTTTTTTTTGGTTTACACAACAGAAATATATTTTCTCACAGTTCTGGAGGCCGCAAGCCCAAGATTAAGATGTAGGCAGAACTGGTTTCTTCAGTGCTTTGCTCCTTGGCTTGTAGATGTTCATCTTCTTGCTGTGTCCTCATGCCATCTTTCTTTCTTTCTTTCTCTTCTAATTACTTTATTGTTGTTCAGTTACAGTTGTCTGCATTTTCTCCCCACCACTCCCCACCACCTCAGCCAAACCCACCTCCCTCCCTTGCTTCCACCCTCCCACTTGGTTTTGTCCATGTGTCCTTTACAGTAGTTCCTGTAATACATACTATTATTTAAAAAATTTTAAATAATAAAATAAAATAAAGCTTTAAAAAATATGTATTGGAAGTCTCTCTCACTAATAAACTAAAGTTTAGCAAGTTGATTCGAGTAATATCTAAATAGAATAGCATCATGGGTAAATTTTTCCCCTCTAAGTGCAAGCTTTTAACATTAAAAAATGCAAAGTAATTTAAGGTAACTAATTAAAACCAAAAACTATGTATTTATGGAGGCTGACACAGCAATGGATAAAATGCAATATGTACTAAAAATAAAATCTCTTAACAAAATAGGAAACAGAAATCCTAGTCTGATGATGATTGTCTTTAAAACTACCACAGTTTAATGGTAAATGTTGAAAGTTGTCACTTTGGTATTGAGAATAAGAAAAGGATGCATTTTATTAGTATTCTATGTAAAACTGCACTGGAGGTTGTAACCAGTGTGTAAGACAATACAAACATAGATACTTTTATGCATGTACACATAATACAGTAAGGATTAAAACAACAAAGAAAACTTTCACCAAAGAAATCATTTGTACATAAGAAATCCAAAAGAATTTAAAAATAAAATTCAAGATTTATAAGAAACTTAGATAAGTTTTCTGGATATAACATTAATTATACAAAAATTAATTTTCTTTTTATATACCACCAACAATTAGATGACTTCAAATAAGAAAATCTTAATTATAATAACATCAACAATATAAAATACCTTGCGGTAATCCCAGTATAAAATGTCTAAATGTCTATATGGAAAACTATAAAACTCTATTGAAAGTTACAAGAGAAGTCAAAACAATTGAGAAATATATCAGATTTATGGACTAGAAGATTCAATCATATAATGATATCAATTCTCCTCAAACTGCTTCTATGTAGTCTTCAGAATGGCAAACTTTTAAATCTCTGATAACACCAAGGCGAAACTAGCTTTATCTTATAGGCATTTTTACATATGTAGTGAAATCTTAAGAGTCAGCCAACTGGATCACGCAAGGAATGAGGGTCCATTGGGGACTTCTGGGAGGTGAGCAATGGCCTATTTCTTGACCTGAGTGTTTTCGGGGGTGTTTACTTTCCAATAATTTAAGATGAATATCTATCTTCTAAAAACATTGCTCTCTCTCTCTCTGTTATATTTCACAAAAGAAAAGTTTAAAGAAAGGTGCTCAAACTAAACAATTTGGGAAAAAACTGTCATTATTTTAACTTTGTCAAAATAGAAAAATCCAGACTGTAAACATCATAAAGGTTATTTCATCATCCACCTGGCGTCTTGCCTTCATCACTCTTGGACAAAATTCTAGTAGCTATTGGCTGATAAATTTTAGACACATAAACAATAATTAAACCTGGGCATGTTCAGGACATGCTTCTAAAACTGAACGGTTACATTATTTTTACTATTCACCGTTGGACGACGCCACCATGTCAGAGTCCTGGCTTTGGGGACGGTTTCAGAGGGCTGGGATTCGCGTTAAGTGAATATTAACGGTGAGAGAATCCTCCTCCATCTCGTGCTTTGCTTTGCTTTATTTTTCCGTAGCAGTTATCACTACATGATATTATCCTGTATTTATGGGTTTTCTTCCCTTGTTAAACCATAAACTCCATGAGGGCAGACTTTTAATTGTTTACCACTGTGTCCACTGCGTGTAGAGCTATTCCTAAAAATCGTAAGGCAGCCAATAAATGTAGTTAAAGGATAAATGAATAACAACCTATTTTATTTGCAATATCTCTAAATGATTTGGTTACAATTTTGAGAGAAATGCTCTATTTATTTAGTGAAAGAGGTTTTGTTTCTTTGTTTTTCGTCCTTCAAAGAAATTCTATCTTTGGCTTTAGGAGAACTATTTTATCTGGTTTGTACTCTAGATGTATATTAGCCCCATTAACAAATCATACAGATAAGTTTTGGAGTAAATTAGAGAAATCTTGGCTATTCGATATCCAGAGATCCTTTGGGAGTAAACATTTCACCAATATCCTCATGTTTGTGGATGTCTATTAATTTTCATAAGATATTTGTGAATAACAAAAGGCTAATACTACCAGAAGGGAAACCTGTTTGAACTTTGAAGGCAGCCAATAGGGACTCTGGTCCTCACCCTTGACTACAATATGTACCCAGAAACATGAAAGTTTTGAAATTAAAGATATCCATAAGACATTGTGCAAATTTTCAGAGCATGCTCATTTTAATTCCAAATGGTGATTAAGCATTGATTATGGTGGTTCCTGAGAGCATCCTATGTATGACTTTACTGGTAACCTTAAAAAACCTTCTGTCTGCTTTTCCTCAAAAAAAATGATTCCATGGAACACCTTAGTATCCACTTTGTGTTTACGTAGTCATAGATAATCCTTTTAAAGCTGACGTCCATTGTTTCAGAAGAATTTTCTCTTCCTTTTGGTAGTTAGAAAAATGGACAGCACACGTTGGAATGTCTGTCTACTAGGACTTCTCTCTCTGTGACTCGGACTTCAGTGAGGGTGGAAAAAGAATTTGAACATAACCCTTTTGAGTGTCATTTGATTGTCTTCCCACCCTTTGGTCTGAATTTGAAGAACCGATTATATTAAATTATTTGAGTAGCTTATTGATTTTTTTTCCATTAAAAGCTGGAAATACAGCTTCTATATATTCCCTTGGGAAAAAACTACTTCCAAAAAAGACATTATTAGAAAATGCACGATATGCAAATAAGCATTTAGCCAACATAAAGCACACTTCTGAGAACCTCTGTCTACATAATAATTCTGCTTAGCCTTCAGTAGGTACTGAGATCTAAGCTACTCCGCACACACCGATAAACTAAGTAAATAATACTATTTCAAGGGGGAATGATCAACATTTGAATAAAGTATTTTCACTAATGTAAATCCTTTCCATGTTGTTGAATTGTTTCAGTCCGTACTTTAATCTTACAAGTTCTGAATGCTGGCATTGTTTTCTCTGTCCCCTGTTTTCTCACATAAAGGCTTTCTCCATTTTTGTTTTGATTACTTTATATGGTTTCCTCCTATATACCTTTTAATCTTGACATGTCTTCCCATAACTTTTTGGAAGAGTGTGGTAACCAGAAAAAATATTTATATATTTCTTATTAGACTTTTAATATCATAATAGGTAATTGGTACTGTATAGTAACAGGGATGAAGATAAGTTTTATTTTTTTCACAAACCTCTCATAGGAACAAATGGCAATAAACACATAAACATATTTCCAACATCATTACTCATCAAGAACGGGGAAATCACAACCACAAGGAAATAACACCTCACTCTCATTAGGATGGCATAAAAATCACCATCCATAAACAGCAAATTGACCAAATTAAGTTCATCAAATTTTAACATGAGTGCTTTTCAGAAATGCTGCTAGGAGTACAAAGACCAAAGCCAAAGACTGCAGCGATGTTGAACAGCGGTGGTGATTGTGGTAACCCTTAATTTGTTTCCAATCTCGGGGCAAAGCATTGTCTTTCGTTGTTACACGTGATGATACAGCCTACAAGTATTTCTGCAATTTCTTTTATCAGGTGAAGATTCCCTTTTACTTTGCTGAGTGTTTTTATCAGGAATGGATGTGTGTTTTATTTTAAAAAATTTTTACCTACTGAGATAATTATATGTTTTCATTATTTTTTTAGTTCAATATGGTGAATTACATAGCTGATGTGAGTTGTGTGTTTGTTTTTTTATATTGTGGTGAAATACACATAACAAAATTTATGATCCTAAACACTATATCAAGTATAGTTCAGTGCTACTAAATACATGCATAATATTATGTAACTATCACAACTATTAAATCCCCCAGCTCTTTGTCTTAGAAAACAAACTCTGTATCCATTAAATAACTTTCATTCCTTCTCTCCCCAGCCCTTGGCAATCATCATTCTACTTTCTATTTTCAGGATTTTGACTACCCAGAGCATCTAAGTGGAATCACATAATATTTGTCTTTTTATGTCTTGCTTATTTAATGTAGCTTAATGTCCTCAAGGCTCATCCGTGTTATAGCATATACCAGAATGTCCTTCCTTTTTAAGGCTGAACAATATTCCATTTTTGTGTATACCACACTTTGCTCATCCATTCCCCATCCATTGATGGGTCCTTGGATTGCTTCAATGCCTGAGCTATTGTGAATAATGTTACTATGAACATGGGTGCACAGATAGCCGTGTGAGACCATCTTTGGATTCGTTTGGATACTGCCCAGAAGTTAAATTGCTGGGTTGTTAGACAATTCCATTTTTAAATTTCTGAGGAAATGTTATACTGTTTTCCATAATGACTATATCATTTTGCATGTCCACCTAACATGCACAGGGTACCAATTTCTCCACATCCTCACCAAAACTCATTTTCCATGCTCGCCATCCTAAGGGGCATGGGGAGCTATCACACTGTAATTCTGTCTTGCAGTTTTTCATGATCAGTGATATGGATTTCCTCACGTGCTTGCTGCCCTTTTGTACATCTTCTTTGAAGAAATATCTATCCAAGTTCTGTGGTCATTTTGGAATCAAGTTGTTTGTTTTATTGTTTAGAAGTTCTCTGTATATTCTAGACATTGAATTAACAAATACATAATCTGTAAATATTTTCTCTCGTTCTGTGGGTTTCCATTCTACCCTGTCGATATTGTCTTTTGTTTCACAAAACTTGTCATTTTTATGGAGTCCCTCTTTTTCTTTTGTTTCCTCTGCTTTTGGTGCTGGATATAGGAAATTACTGTTAAATTGAATGTCATGATTTTGCCTCTTTCCTTGGGGTTTTATTCTTTTGCACATTACATTTTTGTCTTTGATTCACTTTGAATTAATTTTTGTATATATAGTGTTAGATGAGGGTCTAACTTAATTTTCTTGCATGTGGATGTCCAGTTTTCTCAGTGTTATATGTTGAAAAGGCTGTCCTCTATTGAAAGGTCTTGGCATCTAAGTCAAAACTTACTTGGCCGTATTTGGTAGGGTTGGATTCTGGGTTCTCTACTCCACTTCACTGGTCTGTGTGTCTGTCCTGATGTCAGTACACACATGCACAGAGAGATCTTGGTGCACTACAACAGTTGTGAGGTCAGATAAAGTGTGACAAGGAATTCATAATGCTCAGACATTCATTTAAACAAATTCTCTATTCCATAAACATGTCCTCGGCTTTCAAACATAAATAAGAAAAGATGAACTGTTCATAGTTCTCCAGATGTTTTGTGTTTTGAGACTGTGTATCACAGCTGGGCCGGTGATCTCCGAATCCTGGGAAAGGAAGAGCCCTGTCGCTCAACTTTCACAGAGAGAAGGTTCTTTGTCTGTGAGGTGGAAGCAGGTGGACTCCACGTTCCGCATTTTTCACTCATACACAGAGCGAAATTTTTCATAAAGCGCTAAGGGGAAAATATGCCATGTTTTATTACTTCCTAAATATGTAACAAAGCCAGAAACACAGAGTTTAGGGTTTTGATATTATTTTTTATAATGTCTTGGACTAAATACTGATTAAAAATATGTACTAAAACTATGAAACTAACCCTTGGTCTCTAAGATCTAGATGTAGTCACAGCTATTAGTAAGCCTTGCTAAAATTAGCCTGTGAGGTTAAAAATCCAACCATATCAATTACTTATTAAATTAGAGTATTTGTTAATTTTCTGATTAACAGAAGTTTTAACTTCATATAAGGAGCTAAAACATTGTCTTGGGGGGAAAAGTGCTGCTTAAAGTTCTTGGGACAGTGGCTAAGTTCCCAATTAAGGAAATTCTCACATAAGCAAAGATAGTCATGAACTTGCCCTTCATAAAAAATAGTAAATAATTTACTATTGGATGTGTGGAAGGATATCTAGTATTCTATTGGATCTAGAAAGAGTGAGTACTTGGAGGAAGGGTAAGAGATGGCAGAAAAATCTCATTGGGCCAGGTGATGAAGGAAGGACTATAAGCACTGTTTTCCTAATTTGACAATGCGTCAAAATCTATGGGGTGCCCGGCCAAAATGTGGATTATTCAATTTTACGTCAGACCTACTGGATCAAAGTCTCTTCTTTATCTTCATTTCAACAAACTTCACAGGTGAATATTATACTTAAAAAAAAAAAAAAAAAACCTTGAGAGCCACTGGAATCAGGAAAACAGAGAAGTCAGGTGGGAATTTGGTTAAAATAAATGATACACTGGTACCATACGAATGTATCTTCAGTAAAGATGACAAATTATGAAATGCCAGATGGGAACGGTTTTCTTGGGAAAAATCAGTGAAATATTTCAATTCCACTAACTAATTTTTTATGATCCAGAAAACAGCCCATGTAGTTGAAAGGTAATTGTTATCAAAACTACTGTAAAAATTATTTTGGTCCATGTTTTGTTTAAGAAAAATGTCCTCTAATATGAATCTACTGCTTTGTGAGGAAGAAGAGTCAAGCGAAGGTAATCTGATCTTTCTTTGCTGATTGAAGAGCTTGCACTTCCTCAAGGCCATAATTGTGATCATTATTTTGCATTTGCTAGTGATAATAACGTAGGTGTAAACACAATAGGGAATTGGGCTAAACGTAAACGGATGTCGGTGGTGTTCTCAGGGAGCAAATGGCCTCAGGAAGGTAAGAGGAAGGACTGAAAGTGTCGAGTGAATTAGAGTCTGGATGTCCACCATCACAAAAGGTGGGAGTGAGACTGTAACAACCTGCTTTCAGGAGATCCGGGCCCCCAAACTGTCAAGGCATACACTGGGTTGAAGAAGAGAACACGAGAGCAAAGTCCGCTACGGCAGGTGGGCAGCTGAGCTCAGTTTTGCACCAGTCTGGGGTACAGACAGGTCACCCTTCACCCTGTTTGTTGTTTCCCAGCACTTCTATGCGCCACACCAACTAGCAGCTACTGAAAACTAACTGAAAAACAGAAACTCAACCGTGTGTGTGTGTGTGTGTGTGTGTGAATGAGTATGTGTGAGTGTTAGTCAAATTCTTGATATTCCTGGGAAAGTGAACATTTTGGCTACTTGAAAGTGCCAGCCGATTAATTGGCCGATGCATTTTTCTTCCTTGCTCACGTTTTGCTGGCTGTTTCTTAGCATTCCCACTTTAGGATGAAAGATGTGCTCCTGTACTATGGTAAAAAGAAGAGGACTCGAGGACAAATAAAGGGTAGTAGCAGAAGGTGGTATCATCACGAAATGGAAAGAATGCAAGTTTGCAGCAAATCCAGATCTTTTTTATTTTTAAAAAATGAAATATATTTCAACATTTTTACGTATTATAAATTAATAATTACAATAAACCTTTTTAAGTATATCTTGAAGGTAAGTAGTGTAAACTTTGGCAAATATATTTTCAAAGTCTTTCTATGTGCACATCAGCACTAATATATTCAAGTTGTCTTATCTTTATTACTTACAAAAATGAGATCATACTTTAGTTCCATAATAAATAACTGATATTCAACCACTTTTGGCCAAAAAAAAAAAAGTTTCATAGGGTTCAATCTGTATATTCTATTTTTCAATCTGTGTATTTTCCCCTTAAAAATACATCATGATTGCCCTGGACAGGTGGCTCAGAGGGTTGGAGCATCATCTCATGCACCAAAAGGTTGCAGATTCAATCCCCAGTCAGGGCACACACGTAGGCTGCGGGTTCCACTCCTGGGAGGGCACATGTGGGAGGTAACCAATGGATGCTTCTCTCTCACATTGATGTTTCTGTCTGCTTCTCTCTTTCTCCCTCTTCTTTTCTCTCTCTCCAAAGTCAGTAAACATATCCTCAGGTGAAAATTAAAAATAAATAAATGAAAATATATCCTGATTATCTTTCCATAATTTTAATAATTTCTGCATAGTTTTTCATCACTTGGAAATTCATTAACGAATCCTCTTTTATTGGAGATTTAGATTTTCATTTTTTTACCTGTTACTAATATTTCCACCTCCCCCGACCCCGGGACACATTTTCACAAGCAGAATTCCTGGATGAAAAGACACGTGCTACAAACAAATCCTTTTAGCCTGCTATTTTTCTACAAATGTTCTGTGATGTTGTTTAGTTTCTATGGCTGCAACTTCACACAAAAACGGGTTTTGTTATTCACTACTTCTACTAGCTACTAACATGGTAAATTAATAATACAGTGTTTTTTCATGAAAAATAGAGAAATTTATTGAAGGAGATTATAAGATAGAAGAAATATCATACATAGGACAACAATGTTTTTATAAAGGCTTTGAAGATTACTTTTTTCAGTTGCTTTTGTTTTTATGGATTTCTTGGCCCTGAATATGTTGATGTTATTTTCTTTTTAATCTCTTGGATCGAAATTATTAACCGTGTGATATTTAGAAACTATAAACAAGGTCTGTGCTAACCAGATGACACCTTCTCTGATTCTTCAAGTGAACCCCTCAGGTGAAACAGGGATTGACTAAGAAGGATTTAAATAAAATGTCTGGCCTCTTTTCCACACTGGGCCTGTAGAAACCTTGTCTATAACTGCCCTTGCATTTTCCAGCGTCCATGTTTCAATTGCCCATCACAAACATCAACTAAATCTTCAGGACTCTTTCCTCACCTGTCCTTGACTGTTTAGTCAGAAAGCAAAGATAAGAAAACTTGCAACATCAATTTGCGTCATAACCCGGAGCCAGGCTTTATGTTGAAGGACTATGGAATTATAAAGTATTGTTACCAGCGGTGTTGAAAATAATAATTGAGAAACTGCAGCCATCATTGTTTAATGGCCCAAGAAACCTGGGGCAGCAATTATACAACTATTTAAGTTTTAAGGTAAACATCAAAGAAGGCAGCGTCTTCCCAGAAGCTTGGCGAGGTTCGATTGGATTAATATCACGCTCCTGGCAGGGAGTCAGAACTGGGAGTGTCTGAGAGGCTGGAGGCTGGACATCTACTCTCGCAGCTCTCTGATCTGCTCTGTAGCCTGCGTTGCCATTTCTTCTCTGATGCCTTAAGGCTTTGTACATACCTCTTGATGCCACCATGGGTCATTCCGTGTGTCTGACCCTGTGCACCATGGGAAACATGAGGGCGAGGACCACAAGGTGTCCATCCCTTTCCATGCAGACCAGGAGCTGAAACTGTGGAGTTCCCAATGAATGTTTGAATAAAGCAATGCTCATTTTAAAAAAATCAAAATTCTTTTTCGGTTTTAATCAAAAATAGGGTCAACAATGCTAGTCCCTGTGTTCTCAAATTGGGAACCAAAATTTAGGAGTTTTGGAGACCCCAACAGAAAATAAACCTATAATGTTCTTAATTCAATCATTTTATATCATAGATAATATTTACAATTAACATGGAGGGCAGCAGTGGATGGGTCAGAAGGTACCCTGTTGTGACAAAAGACAAGTTATGAGAAGGCTGGGAGTTGGGGGAAGGAATGGGGTGGAATGGAATAGAAAGAACTGGAAGAAAAAGGGCTACCAGTGAACCAGCTCCTTTTCTTCCCACCATATATTATCGGTCATTTTCTATGAAAGGTAAGTGAGCCATTCGCTTCTGACTTATAGGTTGCATCTTGGAGAAGTGCAGTTTGGATTTTAGCTTTCTTGATCATCAGTTCTTGTGTGAGATACTGGGAAGTGATCAGAAAAGTCCAATATCCCAAGTACCTGGCTCAGCTGGACCACGGCTACTCTGGAAATCAGAGTTAGAAGTTAAAGGGTTCAGGTGGTTCATTCGAAACGCAGGTGTGACCACCAGTTGTCCATCAAAAGTCTCGAGACTAAGGAAAATGCCAAGAATGCCGTCCAGAAGTTCATCCTCATGGTGCAAGAGCACGCTGGCTCTTGCGCAGTTTTCTCTCAGACTTCAAGGCCTTGAACTCTGTCCCCTCCCACCACAATGTCTACGCGCTCTCATGCACGTAGTAGCTCTTTCTTATCATCAGCACAAGCGTCACTTTCTCAGATCGGTCTTCCCCAATCACTCTATAGAATATTAAACTGTTGCTCCCCAAACCCTTTTTTTTCAATGGCCATACTCTCTTGTATTTCTTTCGTGGTACTTACCGGTATGTTATTTGCATTTGTGTTTAGTACCTGTTATTCTCCAATAAAATATAGGTTATAGGGGTATCGGGACTTCACCTTGGTCATCGTTGATCAAAGCTGGTGCCTGGTGGATATCCAACACGTGTTTGTTAATTGAATGAATGAATGTGCATAGAACCTCAGGTTGGGTGTATTGGGGTTTTTTTTGTTTGTTTGTTTTTTGTCAAGAGGAAGACCACCTGGTGATATCAGGCTTGCTTACTCTTGAGTATGTTATCACTTAAGAAGTGAATTTTGTTTAAACAGGGTGAGACAGGCCATTTAGAAAAAGCTAGCTCTTCTTTTTGGGAATTCAAAAATTAGGAAATTGCAAAGGGTGATACATTCTGGCCATGAACATATTTCTAGGATTAGGGTAGTGAGAAGAAAGGTGTTCTAGGAGCAAGAGCACGTGTCCTGCCTGGGAATGTAGGTCGCACTAATTACTTCCCAGGGACAAGAAGGGGATGCGGTTGAAACGCCAAGCCAGCGTGTGGGTGGAGGACCAACAAGAGTCACAGAAGCCACCCCAGCCCTAACAGCGGTGCAGCTGGAAGGCACAATTCCATCTGTTTTACAGGCTTGTAAGGAAAATGTCTAGATAAGAGCAGCTTTCACCCAAAAATACAATGAGTTTGTGTTTCTAGAGTCTGAATAATGTTTTGTTAAAATCTGAGTAGTTTAGTGTCGAGACAGAGAAGCTCAACGAGATTAATAGCTGAAAATGGCAGTCAGAGAGCCCATCAGGACCAGAGCATGAAGCTGAATCGTGTGTAAACATGGGTCACAAGGACAAGAGGATTTACGAGCATTCCCAAGGTCGTGGGACTGACATTCCTCTCCAGAGTTTCTTGGGTTTCTCTCATTTCTCAATACTGCAATTATTAAAAAAGAGAAAGCTGTGTGAGGGGCATTTTGACTGTCACTCAAACAATTAAACATCCTAATTCCAGATCAGTTTATATTCTGAAATTTGTTCGCAGAAAACTCCTTGTAGCATCAATAGATATTAGTCATCAAAGGCCTGATTAATGAAAGGGAAGCCATGGCATTGGATGAGAGAGAAGGTTGTTCTGTGATTAGGGCACAAATGACCTTTCACCCCTCTGGCTGCAGATTATTTACTTTGGCCGTATTGAGAGCAACCTGATAGATGACAAGATTTATGAAACTTGAACGAAGCTTCCAAAGCACACACATGCGCATTGCTGACCAGATGGAATCTCTCAGTGTCGTCTGAGTGCAGTCAAAGCCACGCATTTCCACGGTGTAGCCAAAGAGTCATGTTGAAATTATATTGTAAGTACAAGCTTTCTCATATGGACTCCCTTCTTACATCGGTTTTGTTGATACTCTGTATTAGTTGTTCGCCCTGGGTGGTGTGACTGTACAGACCCAAACGGTGCCTCTGCTTCCATGGACTTATATATGCTTGTGCCTAAATAGATAAACATATATGTATATATGTATGTATGCGAGTGTGTGAATGTATGCACACATATACATAAGGTATATTATGTATTACAGGGGTGACCAGCCTGCAGCCCAGGATGGCTATGAATGCAGCCCAACACAAAGTCGTAAATGTACTTAAAATATGACTTAGTTTTATTACTTAGATATGTACATTTTCTATATTAGTGATCACAAATTTTAAACCTGCTTGATGATTTTAAAAGATTATCAAAAGGGCCCCTGCGTAATTAAGGTTATTATGTGAGGACGTTTTTGCTAATCTGTGGTGGCGGAGATCATGAAAATTATGCACGGACCTTTTTTTCACTCATCAGTTTTTTTAGCATTTGTGTATTTAATGTGTGCCTCAAGACAACTCTTCTTCTTCCAGTGTGGCCCAGAGATGCCAAAAGGTTGGACACCCCTGATGTATTATGTATATATTTATATGTATTATGTATTATATATTATTTGTATACATACATAATAAATACAAAGTAAAGCTGCCAAGTAGAAAGTTTGGTCACACCAGACTTTGGTAGTATATAAATAATCAAAGTTTGGCTTCTTAAATTAGATTGGTTCTCATACTGAATTCAGAGAGTTGATTTCATCTTTAAAAACAGAGCCATTTTGTACAATGTGTCCTTTAGTGTTTAAGTTCTGAGTTTCTCTCAAGCTCCTTTTAAATACACCTAAGTTCTTGCATCATTTGTTGTGACTGTGGCAATGGGGCCGATTTTCACTTCCCGGAGATGCAGTCTCTATATCCAGGTAGATACATGTTCGTTCCTTGAAAACAGAAACCATGTTTTGTTCCAGATCATACGTTATTTTCATAGTTTTTAGTGTAAGTTTCTTTTAGGAACATGTAGGATGCTGGTTAAGTATAGTAGCGACACTTTCCACTTACCTGTTTCTATATTTTATTTAAAAATGGAGTAGTATATCACTGTTCTCTGTTCCCATCATCCACGGCACGTGATGTGAATATGCTATTCTTATTGTAAATGTAAAGTTATCACTCGCTACAAAGTCTTGTTGTCATTCGTACCAATCAATGCTGATTGAAAAAGGTTAACCTATTTATGAGTAACGTTAAAGCTGAAACTTTTGAAACTAAGATTGCAAACTCTTAATTGGAATTTTCTAGTCTGAGTAAAAATTCCCAAATCATTTTAGTTCCTTATTCTATAATGTCTTCCCAGCATGAATAGAGAAATATTTTTTAATGCATAAAACAAATCAATTATTTGATGAAATTCTCTGCTCAAATTTTAAACATTATTCTTGTCAGCAAAACTAATATTTACCCTACACATAAAAATATACAGTCTCTAAGTATGTAATCTAGATTCAATAATTTTCTTCTTTATCTGGTTCCATCTAACATAAGGATTCGTTTGAAGGTTATCTGAGGGGAGAGAGCTAGTATTTGCCTAACACCTGTCTGTGTCAGGGTTATTTAAGAAATTGTACACATCTCTCTCACTCAGTCCTCACAACAGTTCTTGTCACCCCCCTTTCACATGATAAAACTGAGGCTTAGAAAAGTTAAATAATTTGCCTAAAGTCACACATCTAGAAAGTGGCACAACCAGAATTCAAATCTCTAATTAAGACAAAAATCAATTAGCCTTCACGTCTTAGATTGTTAACCCCCTATAAGGTGACTTCTGCAGGTTTCTTCATAACATCAAGCATAATCATGAAATAAATAATTTCTGATAGACACGGTGCTTTTTTACACTATCACTTTATTTATTTACTGAACTCAGCAACGTTATATTGACTATGAGGTTTGGTGAAACTCATCAATGGAGTGTGGGGTCAGCAGGACCAGGGCAGAGAAGCCGGAGGAGGCTAAGACATCAGTCACTCCGGAGAGCCAGCACAGAATCCCCGCTGCGGTGCTGCAGAACCACACCCCCACCCCAGGCTGTTGGGGGAGGAAGAGGCAGCCTGGGGAAGAACAAATGTGGAGGCTTTGGGGCCACTCTTCGTATGAGAGACCAGCCGCTGGTCCTCACTAAGACCTTGGTCTGTCAAGTGGCCACCCCAAAGCATGGGCTCAATTAAACAGCGTCCATTGGGGTAGGGAAGCAGCTTCAGCTAGTGCTTAGGGATGATGTCTCTGGAGCCGGGCTGCTTGGGTCAGAATTTCAATATGTCACTTGTTATCTGTATGAACGTTGCAAATAATTCTAATGAGTGTCTCAGTTTCCTGCTTTGTGAGCTGGAATCGGAGCAATGAAATGAAATAATGTGTATGAACTATGAAGAGTGAAGCATGGCACATAAGAAAATCCCATAACTGATACCTATTCTTGTTATTAAAAAGCCCTTTCCATTGCCTCTAATGGAAGCACATGTGCTCCTTTCTGGATAGTAAATTTATCTTGCAAGGACAAAAGGCAAAAAAATCAAAAAACCCTCTCTCTTTCTCCAGGGACCTACATCTCAAGACATTTTTCTTACTTAGTCAAGCCCTATAAGTCTTTACAGAGAAAGACAGGGTAGGCCAGTTAGTTCTGCAGCAGGATCCAGTCCTAGTAATTGCACACACGCATTTATCCCTTAATTTTAGCCTCAGGGGTTACGTAAAAAATGGCCATTCGTGTATATGTATTATCTTGGCAAAACAGAACTTAAATCCTTTCCCCAAAAAGGTGAGCAAGTGGCTGACAACCAAGGTAAGATGTGTTACAATAAACCACTTTCATGGAACCTAGAATGAAAATAACTCTAAAAGCTCAACAAATGTACACACACACACACACACACACACACAAACACACACACACACACACACAGATATTAGGAGAATCTATGACACACTTAACCTAAATCTTCAGGAGAGAATTAAAATATTACTGTGGTTGGCATTTGGGTGTTACTGGATGTAGTGAGAAAAGATTTGAGAATTTGGCTTGAAAAATACCCAGGTGTCACTGTGCTGGTCCAGGCAAGGGTACCCTGGAGACCTCGTCTAGTGAGCACCATCGCCAACGTGACCTTTGCAAAGGAGCCCGGATGAGCTATAACTGAAAAGCATGTCAGTACTCATAGCGGTTTGCACTTCTTACCACTGAAATCTTTTCCAAGAAGTGAGCAGCTTCTAAAGGTATCAGAGGAGTGGTTTATAAATGGGAAGTAGCTATTGTTGCAATGCATTGGTTTCTGAAAAGTGAATTGCTGCATGAATATCTTTGTAGCAGAATTGTTAGTGAAAACTTGCACTAAATTACAGAAAAGTGGCAGGGCTATAAATAACAATGCTACTTAAGGAGTAGAGAGGTTTGTTTTTAGAAAATGTGAAGGTATGGCTTTTGTTTCCTTCCTATAGGAACAGTGATAAAAAATAAAAAGCAGTGTCAGAATACACTCCCATGGTTTTCGAGACGGCTCGTCAGGCAGCGTTGCCCACGCCGCAGTCACCACTGAGACCCGTCCTTGGCGCAAGGCATCCCCGCGGGGCTGCCACTTTGAGTTTCCTCCTACTTACGAAAAGACCAGCTGTCTACAGACAGCTGTTTTATCAGCTATGAAAAATAATTTTGCTGTATTAACTCCATAAATTTGATAGAGCCAGCAAGACTTGCAAGGCATAATGGCTTAATTTGTCATTCCACTAATAACTGCCTGCCAGTTGAAATGAATAGGATCAAAAACAAACATTTCTGTTCTATAACGTGATTCATGACAGATGTATTGCTTAGGAGGTCCTGGACAGGGAACTCCTGGCCCTCTTTCCAATTCACCATGGCAGTAAAAGCATGAACACCAGGCAAAGGGTCTGATGGAGGCTCAGGGACAAGTGACCCAGTGGTCCTCTAGACTTACATCCACAACTGGCTGTTGGCCTGACTTAGGCAGGTAGGGTAAGGCATGTTTTTGCACCTTTACATAGTGCTGGGTGGTGGTTTCTCAAACCCCAGCTTCCTCAGCTTTGTACAGCTCCCCAGAAAATCCTCATGTGTTCCTTTCCCGCTTTTTCTACACCCCCCCACTTCTACCGTTATAAGCGATAGTTTTTTTAAAATAATTATTTTTCTGATTGTCCAGCCAGGTGTCCAACACCACCTATCAAAAGATCCCCTTTTGTCCCTACTTCAGATACATCTTTATCATATACAAAATTTTCATGTGAACTTGAGTCCATTTCTGCATGTGCTCTCTGTACTCAGTTGCCAGTACCACACTGTTTTAATTATAAAGGACTTAATAGCACATTTTTATAATTGTCAGGGCTAGCATCTGCCTATTCCCCCCAAAGCTCTTCTTTTTACTGTTTTCCTTAACAATCTTGCATGTCCAACTTCTCATAAGGACTTAGGTACCAACTTCATAGCTCTGCAGGTAAAGCTCGTTGGTTTTGGAACTGGGAATTGAACGGGCCGTCATTTGCTCTGTGAAGATGATGCCCAGCCAACTGAGCCACACCAGTCAGGGCTATTCAACCTGCGTTTTATAGTGTTTTACAGATGTTTTCATGGTTTTTACATTTTCTTGTTAAATTTACACTTCAGCGTTTTTATTGTTTTCGTTGTTGTCAACATAATAGATTTTCCTCTTCCACTATATTATCTAACTTAACTCATATTATCTAGTATCAAACTTCAAAGGGCCAAAATAATTTTCGGACTGTATAAATGTAACTACTCTTTTACTGTTAAGGAGTTGAAATTATATTTGGCCCTTTGAAGGCAACCACGAGGCTGATGCGGCCCCTGGTGAAAATGAGTTTGACACCCCTGATCTAACTGGTTATTGTTAGTATGTAAGAAGATTAATGATATTTGCATGTTAATTTTATAGCTTGCTACAGTAATGAATTACTTTACTATTTAAATTAGTTTTATCACTGATTATTTAGGATTTTCCAATGGATATGCTATAATTTTATCTATAAATACAGACTTTCACTCTATCAGTTCGTAAGCCTCTAACAGTTTTCTGTTATTTAATTACATTTGCTAATACCTCCAGAATAACATGTAGTGGAGACAGTGAACTTATAGGCTGGTTCCTGACCTTAGCATCAATTCTTCTGTTTTCCTATTAAGTAACATGCTGGCTTTAGAATTAAAGCATTTTTTATCATGTGGTTATCTATTATTATATTTTTAAGGATATGTATTAATAATTGGTGTTAAATTTTGTCAAAGGTTTTTCTTAGCATCTATGAAGACGATCAAATAATTTTTCTCATTAGACTTATATTAAGAATTTTCTATTATCAAATTTTGTATTCTTGATATAAATAACATTTGGTCATTTTTGGAAACTTTTCTATTTAGCAATATTATATTTTGAATTTTTACATCAATATTTTAAGTGATATTGATTTGTAATTTCTTCCCTATCAATATCAGATCTAAGGATCAGTGTTTTACTTACTTCATAAAAGGATTTTCAATGTCTTCAATTTTTTATGCTCTGAAACCTTTTATATAGTATTGGAACTAGTTATCACTAAAGGCTTAAAAATTATGAGTTATTTGGGCGTAGTCCTTTCTCTCCTTACTCCTTGATTAAATGGTGCCTGTGTGTTTTGTTGATTTTTTTTTCAAAGAAACACAACTTTGGTGTATTAAATTGACCTACTGTTTTTACTGTATTGTACCTCATTAACTGCTATTTTTATCTTTATTGATTCTTTCTTTGTGCTTCTTTTTCTTTATCTACTTTGATTTTCATTCTCTAAATTTTTGAGTTGGAAATTGAACTTATTTATTTATTTGTTTTTAAAAAGATTTCATTCATTCACTTCTAGAGAGAAGGGAAGGGAAAGAGAGGGAGAGAAACACCAATGTGTGGTTGCGTCTCTCATTCTCCCCACCGGGGACCTGGCCCACAACCCAGGCATGTGCCCTGACTGGGAATTGAACAGGCAACCCTTCGGTTTGCAGGCCGGCACTGAATCCACTGAGCCACACCAGCCAGGGATGAACTTATTTATTTTTATTCTTTTGTTTATATTGATATAGATGTTTAAAAGCATGAATAGTTTTCGGATTGCTACTTTAAATGAATAGCATAAATTTAAGCATATTTAGACTATATTGGAAGTACTATGTTACAGCTCTTCTCTTGTTTCATTACGGGTTAAAACACAAAATTTTCATCATCTAAGATACTCCACTTCTTATTTTGTTGTCTACTTAAAGTAGGTTTGTACAAAGTTAGTTCCTATTTCTAAGTAGTTGGACATGGGTCCTCATTCAAAAGCTCCCTCTTCTGTTAATAAATAAAATGCAAGTTATTAATGGCTGCTTCTGTTGGTTGAGGAGGAGGAGAAAAAAGTTACCATTCTTAATTAAGGTTTTCTATATTTTCTCCAGGGCCCATAATTTTTTTTTTGTTTTGTTTTTTGCTTCACTCCTTCTCTTCAAAGCCACATTTCTAAGGGCCACCTTCTTTCTGCATTTATAGTGTTATCTCCCAGAAACAATATGTCTTTGAGTTTCAACCTCTGTTTTTGCTCACTTTCAAGCCCCGTCTCTGTATGTACTTAATGCCGTGACCCAGCCAAGCCCAGATCTGTGTTCAACACTCTACCGCTTGGTACTGCTCTTTCTCTTTCGAGAATGATCTTGTCGGTGCTCCATCTAAGACAATGTCTCCTCTGTACTTCGTCCAATGGAGTAGCCAAAGATGCCCCACCTGCCCGCTCTCTCCTACTACAAGCTTGCAGAGGCGGGGGCGCTCCGCTGAAATCTGGTAGGTGTTTCTCTACCTGCACGCGAGGCAAACTGCGTAATAGCCTCGGCCCAGAGTTAATCCTGTGTGGTTCCGTCTGCACGCCCGTTGATCCAATACGCGCTTCAGAAGGACGTGCAGAGAGATAGAGATCGGACAGCCACCATTTCTTCTAAATCAAACTCTTCGAACTTGAATTGCCTGCTATGCGCAGAATGTACTTTTAACTACGGTACTTGATGTAAAAAGGTGCCTTTCCTTATTCTTTTGTTCAGGTGATCCTTCTAATACTGTTCTTCTCTGGCAAATAATCGATTTTGAAAGAAGCTTGATGCTAATTTTTGTATAGTCATCCTGTTCCCCATCCAGGTTGAAGTTTTCCTTCTGGAATGGAATTGACCTTTCCTGACTCAGTTTGCAAAGGAAAATTCTCTATTGGCTTGTGTAATATTGGCATATTTCTTCCAAAACTAGGTCTGGGGAAAAATAATATTTTCTCCTAAAAATTTTCATTCTCTCACTACTCCTCTCTCCTGAATAAACTTAGAACCATTATTAGACCTACAAAAAAATGTGAAAAGCTTGTGCTCATATAAAATTAACGTGAATGGAATGTTTTCAATTCATTACAAATGATCATTTGAAGGTAAATAAATCCTTGGCTCGTTGTTTACACTGCCAAAAACCTAAGCATAATAACATAAAAATAATAAACAATCATTGGAATAGCAAGAACTAATAAGAGATAAACACAAAATAGCCATAGAATAAACTGATGTAAGTTTGAAGTTCCTTTTCTTATTTTGAAAGAGCATTATCTGCTTCTATTTTTAAAAATACGCTCACAGAGGGCCAAGGAGTACAGTTTCAATCTCAAGTGAGTAAAGCTAACACATGTTAAGTTCAGAAAATAAGATTGAAATAACATCACAAGTTGAGTTTATGCTGACAAACCTCAGAAAGTTGAGAGTCATTTTAACTTTTATATTACCTTCTGTCTGGCAAACATATCTGAAACTTTAGGATCTTCAAATAACAGGGAATTTTGTAGACTTAAATATTTAGGAGCACATTGGTACTATTTTGAAAACATTGGTTAACTTTTTTAGACTTTCCACTTATTTATTGTATGGAAGGTGGTGGTTATACAAATATTCACTGTGTGCAAACCCTTTGGGATTAAATGGTCAATTAAGCTGAACCTAGAGTCAAAAATAAAATAAAATACAGAGCTTTAAATAGGAACCTAAATAATGTATGCTATAGTAACAGTCATGTGTAAAGGACAGTTTGTCAATTTATGTTGTGGAGTTTAAAACCTCACCGAAGCTCTAGAAATTTTTATATTAACAATGGTGGACAAAAGTAGGATTATAGTAATCCAGATGGAAAAAGAAATGCAGGTTATGATTGTTGCAATAGATTTATTAACTCAAAAGAATGTCACTCACACCTGGAAACCAACTTTTGCCCACCACTGTATATTGAATGGCAGGAATTTTGCATATGAAACATCCTAGCACTGAAGAACCCCATCAGGTAAAAGGGTACTGAATTGAACAATGAATGATGTATTTTGATATTGCAACGGTATCTATATATCTGGAAAAAAATAAGGTAAGGTATGAGTAGCTTACTTTAATACTCACTAACTCCGGGCCATCTCCTTCATTTCCTTAGCTACTACTCAGCTTGCACTTTTGGGTCCTTATGGCACTAAGTAAAATTGCAATTAGCCCAAGAAGGAACACTTTGATCATTAGGAATTCTGGTTAATTGTGTTATTGTTGTTGTTAACTGAGAGTAATCACTTTCTGTTTCAATAGTGTTGCTGAAATTCTTTTTGAAAATAAATCAACTTAATTTCTTAGAAAGAAAAAGAATGCATTGCTAAATAAATTTGTACTAATAGTAGGACATGAAATTATTTTTTATTAAAAAAGTCATGATCTTATGATCTAAAACAATTCTTTACACATTAGAATATAATTCAATAAATACATTAAAAATGAATTACTAGAGATTGCTTATCCATATAAATTGAAAGCAAAAATAGTTCATTATGATTCTTTTTAGTAAAGTTCTGGTTCAAGGTATTTTAAAGTAATTGGTTCTAAATCCTCCCTGCCAAAGAGAAAATGTTTTTATAACATCCCACTTAGAATTATGCTACAATACCTACCTGCCCATTTCTTAGGATGTCTGTGAAATAAGGGATTCTATTCCAATGAGAATTGTAGTGTTCATTAACAATCTCCAATTCTAAGAATAAATTAATCTTCTTATTGTGAATGATAGCCAAACTCATATACAAATTCTCTGAATTAATAATAAACCTGGCATGAGGTGTGTATTAATGAGGTGTATAGTAGGTAAGCCCATGTGTTAGTTAATGGAATCCTGAAGAGAAATAGATTTGTTCCTGTTGAAATGACATAATCCTTGGGATATAAGATGGATGAAAAGGGAATTCCTCTTGCTAATAATATGTAGCATCTAAGGCTACTAATAGGTCATTCTTTTATACAGCACTTGAATGACTACCTTTGGGAAATCCCAAATGATTTCAATTAAAATATCCATTATGAAAGTCAATAATTATGGAAGTATTTGAGAGGCAATTCTTTTGTAATATGATATAAATGAAGAAAAGATATCATCAAAGCCTTAGGGCCTTTGAGAGTGACAAGAAGTATGTAACAGTATTAATAAATGTACATATTAAAACATGGCTGTATGCACTGTGGCCTCATCAAAAGTCCCTTAACTTGATGATCCTGGAACATGTGTTAATATAAGTGTCTGAAACTGAACAGTGCTGTAGAACAAAAGCATCGGGCAAAAGTTGCTGTACATGAAAAAAATAAAATAACTGCAATCCCATGGAAACAGAAAATAACGTGGCAGGATTTGCTGAGTTGTTTTTGCAAAGAACTCATGCTTCCGTTGTCTGATCGCTGAACGCAGACAGCCCTTTTGTTGACCTCACCACTTTCTTTGCCCTAGAGTTCAGAGCTTCCTTGACATGGGTTCAGTACTGACTTGCTGCTTGCTGTCTAGCTCTATTTTTTTAGCTCATAAAATGTTTTTGTTTATTTTTTAGAAGAGACTGATAGTATCCCTAATATTATCACAGAATATGGGGTACTGACTAAGCATACCACAATATTTTTTTCTTTTCACTTTCTGCATTCCATGGCACATAAGTCTTCTCACTCTCAACTAATTCACTATATTTTTTAATCCTCACCCAAGGATATACGTTTATCGATTTGAGGGAGAGAAATGTTAGTACTATCGAGAAACATTGATCGGTTGCCTCATATGCATGCCTTGACCTACAACCCAGGTATGTGCTCTGACTGGGAATCAAACCTGCAACCTTTTGGTGAATGCGTCAGTGCTCTGACCAACTGAGCAACCCAGCCAGAACTCACTAAGATTTTTTTATTTGTTTATGAAAAATTCCTCCTTTTTTGCCAAGAATCTGAATTAGAGCAAACAGGTACAAGTTCTAACTCAGGAGGATAAGTTTTTCATGGCAATTGGCCCATGTCTTTGCTCAATTTTTCTGTAGTACCCAGAGAGGTTTTATGAGAATTGTCTAAATTTTTGTTCAGCCGTCTCATTCAGGTAATTGCCACTGGAGGACTCTTGCTTTATTGGATCACCTAGATGAAACCCAGGTTTTTTAAAACCTGACCGGAAAAGAGAGCTCAAAACATTAATGATTTTATTATTTTTCTGATCATAAAGGTAGACCAAAGTCCTTGAAAACCTTTTGGAAAAATGAAAGTATGACACTGAAGACCCCCATCAACAGTATGAATTCAAAATTACCCATGCTTTTCACTGTACACTTAATAGCAATACATGACATGATTAGCTTTCTAAAATGTACACCAAGACTTGGTCTGCAATGACTTGGGCCTTTTTTGGCCACTCTATCAAGACACTGATCACCCTATTCAAGAAAAATGCACGCCCCTGCAGCATAGCAGCAAACACCTCTGACCCAGTTACACTAAGGAGCCTCTTAGAGGCATAGTTTTACGTTAGGTTGGTGACTCAACACTCACGAACTAGGTATCCCCTGGATGACTCAGGACCCACAGACTTGCTACCTGAGATGAGCCATCATCTTCTATCCCAACATCTTCAGGAAGTTCTAGATTAATTTTTTATTCCTGGGTAGAGAAAATATTACATTCCTATATAACATTTAGGCCTATTATATTACCTAGCCTCTACCAATTAATTTAGGCAAGTTGGACCAACACTTTCCAAAGGCAAACTGCTTAGTTTGAAAATTCTGAGTTTGTCCTAAATCAGGTACCTAGAGCACATCCCCATGTCGTAGAAATCCAGATATCCTCTCCTTCGTTCAGTGCTGTAAAACAGTTAGAGCCCCTGAAGTATGAACACCCAGCACTCCCCAGCATGCTTGAATGGTGCCCGGGTCTCATTACATGCTTTTCAGTACCTATGCCTTCCTCAACAGCGCTGGTCTCAGTGGCTACCGACTCCTTCGACAACCTGTACTGGCCCCTCATCTTAACCCTGACTGTGTCACAGCTGCTTACGAAGGAGATGTCAGGGTCTAACGGGTTCTGTGTTACGTAGGAAGAGTTCTGCCCAAGAACCACAGGAGCCTCTGATCTTCGTTATGATCCAACATAAAGTTCTACAACGGACCTGGCAGGCCTCAAAGCAGCAATCAGCAATGACGGTGTTTGTTATCGGTGAAGTGCGGGGCACTTCGGTGTCCACATCAATAATTTTCTGAAGCAGAGGCCCTCAGAGCACTTTGCATGCCCAAGCACTTCATCAGAGTGATGTAGTATGCGGAACTACTCCAGCTGAAGGAACGGTGAGGTATCCAGAGCACTTCATCCTGTTCCTTCTTCCTGCCTCCTCTCACCCCTTACTACAGTGTTACCTGGGGTACTGCTGAGCAGCCCTAGGTCTGGTCTTGGAAATTCCCAAAGCTCAGGTTGACCCTTCTACCCACTTCATGGATGAATTAGAGTGACATATTTACTATTCGTAGGCAATGCTTCCTAGGGTGTAAGACCAAGTCTGATTGAACCATTTATGTACGGTCATGTGTCTCTCCCCGAAGAGATACCTAGGTGATTCCTAGAAGCCATTCACTCCACCCTTAGTTTTTCCATCTCGGATTGGCTCTCCTCAGGTCCTACCTGCACTCACCCACAACACACACCCTGCACTGGGGTGTGATCCTAGTGTCTTAAAAACCAGCAGCCTTACCCACCTTAACCTGAGTTGAACAGGACTAGAATCTTCCAATGGCACCAAAATAGAACTTAAATACATAGTAGATTTAAAGAGAATTTGCCCAGAGAGTCAGTTTTAACATGAATGATACACTTGAAAAAAATAAAAGTAGTGGAATCTGGATAGAAATTATGTAAGAACAATAGAAAGTTATGAGGAAAAGAATTCATGAAGTACCTAAAAACAGTTCATTGGTATCTAATGAAGCTTTTCGTTAAAAGACGTTTTTAATCTGTCGTTGAAGTACAATTTTCATAATACCTTCTTGGGGCCACTTCATCAGCTTTTGATACCGGTCGTCACTTTTTCCTGAATGTTTCTTCTTAGTTACCTGTTGCCAAGGGTTGACCCAGGACAGTCCCACCCCTGCATGGCCACCCGTTTGGGCCACCCCATGCATTAAACAACATTACTACGGAGCGTTCCTATGATGAATGATTAGAAAATAGTCCAGATTTCTACAAAGCTCGTCCTCTTATTGCAAACATATTGGCAACCCATTAACAACGATCTAAGAAAAATTTTGTTCCTCGTCTAAGAATACTTTGAAAAATGGTGTTATAATCCGCCTGAAAATAGGTGTGGAACACTGTGAAGACATAATAGAGGAAGGGAGAAGTTCTATTGGAAGCTGACTGTAAAAATTTCCATAAGTGTACTTCTAGGTACACATACACACAAAACATATATCTGTTTACATATATAAAGAATGTATATATATGCATATATATACATATAATGTGCTTCCATAAATATATATACGAAGTTCTGAACCCTAACCACCCTAAATCCTTGTCTTCATGTTCAGCTGCATTTTCCCCACATTAATTTCACTTGGATGTAGCAAGTCTATAATAGAAAATAAAGATGCTAAGTGTGAATAATAGTGCCAAATTGACTGTCTGTGAAGCAGACATAAAAGCAAAGAAATGTGCGTAAAACCTCCAAAGTGGTCCTTTTTAAAAAATGTTAAACACATAACAAGGATGAAATAGGCACGTTGGTAAAGGCGTATCATTCCGTCCAAACTGCACGATCCAGACAAATGGAAGCTTATTCCTCACTCATTGTACTTACAACATTTTTTCTTTTTCTTCTTTTTTTTATGTAAGAAGGTTCTGTGAAGAAGACATTTTACATCCGTGGGTATTAACCTGAGCATTTGGGGTTTCCCACAACATCTTCCCTCTACAAAGAACACATCCATCCTTATTTTAAAACCACGCAGAAGTCGTAAACACACAGATGTCATAAATGCACGCAAGAGTCATTAAATAGTTGCCTTGCAATTTAGTTTTCAAACACTTTGCTCCAACTGCCTGAGGAGTCATCATTTTTACTCATGTGGTAGATTGCGGTGACGAACACATGGGCCCCTCGAGTGGCGGAATAAAGCTGTGAGTACCACGCATGTCAGTTTCCAAAGACTCTGTGCAAACCCCTCTTTGTTTTGGTTTCTGTGGGTTCACATCCTCTCAGTTGCCGTTGGAAAAAATAAATCAAAGTAAAACAATTGAAACCATGAAGTTTCACATGACTGCTAACAAAGTTATTATACATCAATGTAGACTTGTTGAAAAATGGAATTGGTATTTACAATGGTTTGGAAATCTTTGAAAGGGTGTTTACCAAATTTTTGCTCTGTGTTCTAGGCCAAATATAACCCAGAGTACCCTTACTGTCATTTTGGTAGTTCTCACAGTGCTAAATGATTCAGTCCTTCTTCTTCGGATGATTATTTTAAATTATATTCATAATTTAAAGACTGCCAACTCTGGCAAAATTCCTCGCTCTTAAAAGAGTGTTTACCCACACCATTATTCAGTAAATGTGTCCTGGGCACCCATAAGGTTCCTGGCACTGTGTTAGGCAGCAGAGATAAGAGGAAGAACTGGACATGGACTTGCCTTCAAGAAACATGCAGTCAAGTAGTAAACGGATATGTGTGATGAGGAGTTGCAGGTGCAAAGAAAGCAGAAGGTGTAAGACTCACTGGGGCTGTCGCAGAGGAAGAGGGGATTTCTGTGTGAATTTGAGGCTGTACTGCAATAGAAGTTAAAAGCAGGCAACTCTTTGTCAAAACAGACTCTGCAGAATCCGGGTTGGAACCTTGACTCTGCTGTGAATAGCATGTCACTTCGCTAAGCAAAATATTTGGAACATAATGAATTCTCAAGGTTATTACAGATTAAGATGGTGCTCTCTTAGAATACGTGGAAAGGAAATCTTCCCCCAATACCTTCCCCCACTAGTCGATGTGTGGAAAGTAAAACAACAGTACATCTCCAAGGAGATGAATATTGTCAAAGGCTGTCCTCTCCGGGCTGCCTGTTCACAGATGGTGTGAGGGGAGGCTAAAGGCAGGTTGCTGCGGGGGGGGGGGGGATATTTTACTGAGTTATTGACATCAACTTATGGAATAACTGATAAATCCCCATAAGCAGTATTAAAGCAGTGATTTTGGAACAAAACTAGAAATAAAAGCATCAAGATGCTCTGGTTTTATATCATGTGACAAATGCAGTAGAAATATCTATCAGAAGGAAAATGTACCCTTTTTTGACGAGAGCATAGCAATGTAATTCCAAAACCCTTACAAAAAGAAAAGGATTTAGGTGTAAAAATATTCATCACAGCATTATTTATAATGGAAAAAGTGTTATCAAGTGACCAACTCAATTGTAGTCAAAGAGGTTTTTAATTACATAAAAAATACTCACATTGAAATGCAAAATGAGGAAACCACAATAATCTCTCAACCACATAAAAATCCATAAAAGAAAGACTAGAAGGAAATAACTCAAAACATTTAAAATCCTTTCCTCTGGCCAGTGGGAAAAAAGAAGTTCGTCTTTTATAATTCTTTTTTCAACTTTCAACATTGCTATAAAGAACATACATTACTTTAAAAATCTCAAATAAATAATTAAAAGAACTAAAAAGCAGAAAAAAATATAGAGTAGTTGTGTGAAATTCTTCAGTGGAGGAATGTTCAAAGGAAGAATTTTAAGTGAGTTTCTCTTGGGCCATCCATCTCGATCCATCAAACTGTCATGTGTGGCCTTATACACCCTTCCTTTGCTCTGAGTCACGTAAAATCATTCGCTTTCCTGACAAAGGATACACTGTGTGGTGCCATCTTTTTTACATTTACTCATATCCTCATGTGCTGCCCTGGAAGGCTTTGAAAAATTACTCCCCTGAGTACAGAATGCCTTTTCCAGCAGAGACTGTAGATAGGAACCAATCAGTGGCCTGAATCTTTATTGGGAAAAGGATGTTCCTTTGTTTGGGGCTGTGAATAAACTCTTGCCCAATTTGACCACCAAAAAATTATTCTTGTGTTTTCCTTTTCTTCTTTCTATCATGGTTAATGCAGAGGCCTTTTCCTTGGCCATATTTGAATTTTACACGTAAGTGCATAGATGCTGAAATTTAGCCTTAGGCCTTCCTGAAACTCCACACGTCAGCTTTCTGCTTCAACCCTGTGTGCAGCTCGGGTAGAACGCGTGTTCAAACTGCATAAGGGCCTGAAGCATGATCACCGGATTGTTTGGTTTGGCTTTGCTTGGTTTTCTTCTAATGCTAATAAAGTTGCCCTGTTGACTGTTATACCCACAAAATAGAAACATGGTTAAAAAGAGGAAAAAGCCAAACTCCAATTGTAACTGAGGTTGCAAAGTAGAAAACGCAGTTCGTACCTGCGAGGCACTTACAATCCGTAGCTGCACCGTCCGCTCTGGTACTCACGAGCAACACGTGACTGTTGAGCATTTGACAGACAGCCGCTGCCAATTGAGACGAGCTGTAAGTGAAAAACACGCACCAGATTTCAAAGGCAAAAAAAAAAAAAAATGTATGTGAAATATCTCAGTAGTTGTGTGTATTAATTACACATTGACTCCAACAAAACGGAACCACAGGCGTGGAAACATGGAACAGGCTGACAGTGACCAGAGGGGAGGGGGAAAGGGGGCAACAGTGGAGAGAAGGGGAAGGGACTAGTTGAAAAGCACCTGCAAATGACCCATTGGTTTGTACAACGGTGTGGGGATTGCCTGGGGGAGGGGGTGCAACGGCCAGAGGCGGGCAAAGGGGGGGAAATTGGGAAAACTGTAACAACAATTTCAAAAATCTTTACAAAATTACACATTGAAATGACAACATTTTGGTTATATTAAGTGAAATATAGTATTAAAATTAATTTCACATTTTTAATAATGTGGCTCTAGAAAATTTTAAGTTACATATACTGATTGTCACTCATGTAATATTTCCACATAAATTTTTACTCACTTGAAAATCCAATGACCAGACAAAAACAAATAACAATTCTGAAAAATAAATCTAAGAAATGTTATGATGCATGTAAATGCATTTATAAATTAGCACTAAAAACTGGAAATACTGTTTGTTCAGAAGAAAAAAAGTGGCCACAGACGAGGTTGAAGACAGGCCTTGCAAAATCCGTGCAGACATTCCCATGGTCTTCAACTTAGCCCAACCGACTCTGATGATAGTTGGATCTGGGTTCCTCCAGTTATGTTTTACCGTAATTCCTAACTTTTGAAACGTTAATTCAATGTCTTGGACTTCTATTCTACACTATGATGCTGTCTGTCCGACTCACTTCAATGAGTGAATGGGAGTGCATGTAAAAAAAATTGAAACACTTCAATGATTTTAAATCACTCTTCAACGTGCAAAGCAATTTAAAATTACTGGAGTGATTCCAATTTTTATTAGTCCTTGAATTTGGACGTGATCTGGGCTTTTCTGGGCATGTGCAATGCACTGTGACTTAACATTATTGAGCTCTCATTCCCTAACCCCCAAACTCTTATTTTGAAGAAGCTGATCCCCTTTTGCAATGGAAACCATCCGGAGGATACGGCGTGGAAATGGTACGGGTAACAAAAAACACAGGGGGAAATAGCTTCCATTTAATGATGAGAACCATACTTTGTAATTAGATAGTGGCTTGCCCAAGGATCTCTAAGTGCTTTATAAACATTAGCTCATTCATCATAAAGACATCTTGGGGTGCAGGACATCTTTCCAGTGTGGGAGGGCAGTGGTAGAGATGAGTAAAGGCATTTAGATTAGTTTCAAACAACTGGGTAATTTGAATTCCACGAGAGATATGCCTAAGACATTTATTCTCTCTCTCTCTCTCTCTCTCTCTCTCTCTGCAAGAAGAAGGAGCTAATGTTACACTGCCTGATCCATTTGCAAATGTCATAAAAAGTTAACTTGCCAACGCAGAATCTACTAAATGAATTTGCGTATCCCAACTAAACTCCAGGAGCAAACAAAATGACTGCTTTCCTAATTTAACTACTTTGGTTAAACGTTGGGAGAAAATACATAGACCTTTCCACCATTTTCTTTCAAGTTAATTTCCTCCTGTTTGGCCTATACTAAACCCACTGAACCTCAAACATTTAGTTGTAAGATAATTTATCTGAGAATTTTCAAATCGTGAGCATTGCCTCTGCTCTTGTGCTATAGGAAGTTTCATCAATACAGGGAACTAGTAACACCTCTATTGTAAGAATGGCTGAATTCAGGGCCAAGAATAAGAAATGCTGGTTGCAAATGTAGATTAAGGAACAGGTGTCTGCTTGCTCCTCACTGTGATGCAAGATTATGAGACTGACTACGATTTGTGCGCCATGCTAGACATTGAAAACAACAATAATGAATCAGATGAAATGGAGGCTGTAATCATCCAGGTTTATTTGGAAGGGAAGACTTCAAGCAGGCTCACTATGTGATAACACACTGGAGGGGCTTTATGTAACCTGCCTCCACGATACCTGAGTAATCATACCTATTGGATATAGAATGTTGTGTACTATGATGAAAAAGCTCACTCATGAAATCTGGTCCGTTAATAATACGCCCGACACTATAATAATAGGACGTATCCAGTAGCACTGTCTGAATCCTTGATGTAAGCCATTTGTTCTCTGTTGTAAACAAACAACCATGAGAATGAGTAGTAAGAGGAAGAAAAGATGAGCTTAAGGACCCATTCTTTCAAAAGGCTGGAAGAAATAAAGTACAGGTCACATAAAATGACCTCCATAGAAACGACAGCGTAATTGCTCACAATGGCTTGCCTTAGACCCCTGGAAAAACATTCAAAAAGTATATTTATGCCTACGGAGTGTTAGTTTCAACTCAGGCAAAGAATCTCAGTTCATGCTTCCAAATCTAGTGTCCAAATACGGAAGTCTGGGGCCGTACTGCTGTCACCCAACTCTGTGATTTCTTAGCAAGGGTGATCGTAAAGCAAAACCTAACCTGAAACATGAGTGTGCTGTTTTTAGAGCACTGTTTAATTCCACTGTGAACAGTATGACCTATAGGTAGAAACAGAATTCACAGTAATGCTGAGGGCTGAAAGGAATGAGCCTCGTGTTTGGAAAATTAGCTCAGCAATATGCCAAGTTTATTTTTTTAAATGCTTTAACTTTTAAAAATACAGTATGTCCTCTCCAGCTTCCTGCATTTGATAATAAAGCATTCAGTATGACTAATACCATTTAGCTAAATGAGTTGAACTGCACAGTTGATGCTGAGAAGAACGTCTCCACCAACCGTCATAATGATCTCAGCCCGGTCAGCACGTAATGACTGGGAGCCTGGCCCCGCCTGCCAGGCTCACATTTGGTGAAGAAGAGACAGAGAACAGCAGGCGAGAGCTGCCACGGTTTCTCCAAATGGAGCCTATCAACTCTTTCAGGAATGAAGAAGAAGAGAGGAAAGGAGATGAGCATCCTTCCTGTTTTCGTGGTGGCAAAGTTCCTCCCAGTTTTCATTAACAGAGCACAAGTTGAATGTCAAATGGAACCAGGGAAGTAACTGGGGGAGCCCAGAAGAACTCACTTTACTGCCCTCCCTACTTTTCTTTCCATTTCTATACACCTCAGTCTACACGCTATAGGGTAAGTTCTGAGTTCAGTTGTGTATCCCCTACCCCAGCCCCCCAAAAGATGTTGAAATGTTGAATTCCCAACCCTCAATAACTCTGAATATAAACTCATTTGGAAATAAGGACATTGCAGATGCAATTAGTTAAGTTAGGTCATTTGGCGTAGGGTGGGCCCTTAATCCATGACAATCAGTGTCCTTGTAAGAGGAAAGATGCCGTGAAGTCAGACACATGGGAAAGAAGGGACAGACACACGTGTCAGCAGAGGCAGAGATTGGAGTGAGACAGCTACATGACAAAAAGTACAAAGAATTGCCAGGCACTGCCAAAAGCCAAGAAGAGGCGAGGAACAATCTACCTGTAGGCTTCAGAGGGAGCGTAGATAGCCAACACCTTGATTCTAGACTTTTAGCCTGCACAACTTTGAGATGAGACATTTCTGCTGTTTTAAGTGACACAGTTCATGGTACTTTTTTGTAACAGCCCTAAAAAACTGACACAGAGTATGAGGCATTACATAATTTTCTGGAAGTTGCCTGATATCAGAGCTGTGACTGAACTAGAAATGACATCTGAGTTCTAGTTATCATTTGACCAATAACTAGCTCTGCGTCCCTGGTCAAATCAGTTTCCTTCCCCGGATTTTGTAAAATGTCATTTTTATTTCCCTTCCAGTCCTGCTAATTTATGGCTGTGTGGGTTACTAGCCGTAATAATTCACATTTGGGAAGGAATAAGGCCTGTAAGGAGAGAAATCAGGTCCAGTTCTCCTACCCACATGTCAAATGAGCAGATTGGAAGTATGAGAAGAGAGTATGTTTGATATGTGGCTTTGTTTCATCTCTATCTCACTCTCGAGGCCTATGAATAGCATCTGCTTTCCTATGTCATCCATGCAACTGAGTATATGATCTGACTCAATAAATATTTGTTGAGACACCGCCCTTGAAAACAGTGTTGTGTCCATTCTCTCAGTGTCTCTGCAATGATATCTCTGTTATCCACAGAGGGAGGAAAACATCCCAACTAAAAGATAAAAAAGAAATTTAGTGGCTACAACATATAGCGATTAAAAGCTACAGATAGATAAAAAACATTTCAGCACAGAACTCAAGGAACTTGGATGTATAATCACAGAGAAGAGATTTTCACTATTTTTTATTCATAACCAAAAAAATTAATTCTTTAAAGAGAATTTTGTCTATTTGGGGTCCCCAAAACTAGATTTTGTCTATTTGACACACTGTTCTGGTGTGAAACATCCGAGCGGCTTGTATTTTGATTTGGAAAATCTAGGTTCCTTCAACAGAGCCAATGTTTCTCAAAGGTAATCCAGCCTTCACAAGCCCATTTATGCCGCAGCCATCATCATTTATTCTACAATTTTTTCCAGCTTCCCTTAATCAGAATGTGTGCTTGCTACCCAAGGGTCACTTAGTCATGATTTGCGTCCTTTAAAATGAAGTCAGAAAATCTTTCTGCTTTTCCCCCACAGCCACCCATTTATAGAGACCCAGAGTATCCCCCAGTAGCTCTCCGACTGAGACAACAACCCGAGACCTTGAGTTCCTTTACTGAATCAGGACAAGTCACAGCTCATCAATCTGCACCTTTTGGAAGAGAAGGACTTGGGTCAGAGTGCAGTTTGTAAAGATGTCTGGAGAGTGTTCTCAGTTTTGAGATCCTGGCTATCCTTGCGGCAGTGAGCATGTTGAGGTACGACTTGGCCAACAAAAGGGAGAATTAGCAAGCTTCAGAAAGGCCGTGAGCTTGCCAGAAAACCGGCTCATCACGTGGCTGACAGAGGCAACTTCCAAACATAGTAACGTTCAGTTGCTTCCCCTTCATTTTATAAGGGAAGAAGTTGAGATCCAAAGAGTTTGTTGCTTGCTCAAGGGCACATATTTAATAAATTCTCAACTTTGAACTGTTCTCCATTTTTAAATTGCTATAATCATTATTCCTTTTTTTTTTTTCCACTTTAATACAAATTTTAGAACCCTGGCCAGTGTGGCTCAGTGGCATCATCCTGCAAAGGAGGAAAGTTGCCGTTTGGATTCCTAGTCAGAGCACATGCTGGGTTGCAGGTCTGGCCTCTGGGTGAGGGATGTAGGAGAGGCAACTAATCAATGTTTCTCTGTCCCATCTGTGTTTGTCTCCCTCTCCCTACCTTCCCCTTCTCTGAATAAATAAATAAAATCTTTAAAAAATAAAAATTTTAGAAATGTTCACTCTACTGTTGTTTATAAACATAAAGCAATTTACCTCAAATACAGAAAAGTTAGAAATATAGTAAGGTTTTTGTCACTTCTTACTGAATAATTGAATAGGAGAGTAAATCGAGAGGAAGTAAAAATGACTTTTACTATTAACTACAGATTTATTACTTGGCTACAAGTTTTAAATATTTCTTAGCCATTTCCTACTCCCTCATTCTTACAGTTGACCCTTTTTTTACATTCCAGCCCATTCCACTAAAATGTCACCCCCCTTAGATCATCACATTCCAATGAAATACTCTGTCCATGTGATTTAAATTACCCTGTGCCTTACGAAAAGGAAATAAGATTTTATTTTTGCTATTGTTCGAATAGCCCACTGGGGCCCTAAATTAATTTAGATTATCACCTTCTTTGGAAATACCTGGAATGGTTTTTGTACTTAATGCACTATTATAGTATTCATTTTTAAAATGGCAGCGACAATCACACCTGCTTAAGTTCTTCCTCTCACCTCTACTAAGAAATAATTTTTCTCCCTTTGGAGCTCTGGTGCTGTAGTAACCCCTGCTTCAGTAAGAAATGAAAGAAAAGAGGTGGAAATGTTGACACTGACTGATCTTCAAAAGTTGTGGCCAAATGGGGTTAACCACCATACTGGTCATTTTATTTGGATTTCAAAAAAATAAATCTACTGTTAATTTTTTCTCACCTATGTGATATGAACTGTCTACACTACCAAGAGTTTTCTAGGATATGGACAAACATAATCTTAAGAACTATAAACAAACTTATTTTATAGGTTATACTTTATTTGCTTGTATTCTTTTTAAAAGTGAGAATACTTACACTAAAGAAGAAGTTTTCATCGCTGTTTCAGTTACAAAAATCTGCAGCCCTTGCTGGCTTTGGGGGGTATTATAGGATTAAGTGCCAATGTCATTGGCAAAAGTTCCTGCAGTTAGTGGTAATAAATAACTCCCCCCAAAAAGAAATCCGTAAGGAAAGACTCACTGGACAATACTAGAGTCTAACCACCCCACTGAAACAATTACCAAAAGGAAAACGTACTGTATGAAGTTGAAAAATACAGTGTTTTAGAGTAGGCATTTTGCATTCATAAAACAACTAAAAGAATAATTGATATCATTTCATTATCTCATAGTCTTATATCATGGACAGTAAAGAAAGGTTTGCTAACACATTTGGCATGTACAGTTTGAAAATAATTCATAAACTAATGTTTGGAAATATGCTTGAACTAAAAATAATGTAACTATAACAAGTAATCTGTATAAGATAATAGAGATCTAAAGAAACAATGGTAACATTTTGTAGAACATAGTGAGTCTGGTCTCTATAAATCAGCCCATGGAAAAATTTAATCCCTCTAATTTTCTAATCAGAATTAAGTACTGTGAGGACTTGGCCATTTTCCAGAGTTGTTGATACCTGGATACCCAATCTAGGGTACTCGGCAACTCAAATTTGTCAAATAATATTCAAGTTTCTTTTTTGTGTAATTCTTGATGTACTTACTATTTAAATGAAATGTGAGCTTCCTCTGAGAGGTTGCATTTCACATTTTCACCTAGAGAACTCGGGAAATCATGCTTTGGAATGACATTATACGCCACAGGTCTCCTTCCGAAAGCAGTTCTTCAAGGGACTATAAATTAACTATGGTTACTCTCTGGAGAACCTTCTACTGTTCCTTCCTGGAGCCTTGAGGTGCTAAAAAAAAAAAAAGAATTCATTTAAAAATTGTACCAACTGAATATTTCTCCAATATTAAAGTGAGATTTCAGTGATTCTTCCTTTGCATAAATATTACAAGCAATTGTTCTAGTCCTTCTATACACTATAAATAAGAATGTGTTTAATTAGTTATACCAAACAATTGAGCCTTGCAGTTCAGTTGTTGGATATAACTAATAGATGTATTTTTATATTTAAAATCAATAACTAATTTTATATTTAAAATCAATTAACTAATAAATGTATTATTATGTTTAAAGTCAAATAATATATGTTTGTATCGATTCTGTGGTATGGATTTTGCTGTCCCGGAAGGTTCTATGGGACCAAGACTCTTCTCTCTTTCTCTCTCTTCTCTTCTTCTCTCTTTTAAACAGTGCGATGTTAACTAAATAACCTCATACAACAGAATGTTGAGAATTTTGCCTTCGCATCCATTGAAAAAGTTTCCTGGATAGAGCAACTCACTGTAGGCCCTGTACCAGGACCCTAGCTCGCATCTGTCGCCAATGCCTTATAAAATACCAATGGGAAAATGAAGCTGCTGACATTGGCAGCCTTCCAGGACTTACCTTAATGAAGATGTACTGTACCAAAAAGGGTTAATATTATCTGAAAATAAAAGCTTTCATGCCAGTAGCAAGACCACTCTGTGCCCTGCTGGGTCAGCACCGTAATTAGGAAAACAGCCTCCAGCGTGCTTGTTGGGTAATGCTGTCATTTTTTTTTCCCTTTTGACAAGAGTAAACCACTTGGAGATGTCCCCATTTATCCCTCTTGCTCCCACTAACCCTTGAACCCACTGAGGCCGTGCACGTCTGGCATTTCAATGACTGAATGAGTTACTTTAGGATCAGTTCACCCTGAAGTCTTTTGCATATTTTTCTTGACCTCTAACCCATGGACTATCATTTTGACAGCTATCATTAATGCTGTGTCCTGAGTAACCACGCATGGGCTCGGAGGGATGGTGAAAGAGCTGAGGCATTGAAAGAAATGGGCGCCCATTCTCATCTTCCTCTCGGTGAAATGGAAACTGTCCGAAGCTATTGTCCCCAAAGTGTCCTGTGGCAGTGTCACAGTGTATTAACTGAGATTTTAGCGGGACGCCCAATCAGAAAGAGGAAAAGAATCCAAGTAGAACACATAAACAATAGAACACAGAGAGTAAGCATCTGGAATTTTAGAAATTTGATAAATTATGGCTATTAGGTGTAAAATTAGATAAATCAGTGTGTGGTTAAAACTGAAACACTCTCTCGTGCTCCACTGAAGAGGAAGGAGACTTGCTGGTAAATTTAACAAAGAGAAGCCCAATGTCCGGAGACGTGCTGGGAGGACAGTTAGCTAGAAAGTTTTCTCCTACGTCTTTGAAGCACCGGCTTTCATGTGAAAAGCCCTATTGGTCTATTGTGACAAGTTACATCGAACACCACGGTCTGTGGCTGCTCTATAATTCTGACATCATTACTAGCTTGGGCCCCTCTCCGCTAGGAAATGACTGTAACTGAATTAAGTGACTTACTGTGCATTATAAGAAAGGCATCTAGTGAACGTGGCAATGATAGCATCCAAGAATCGGGTAACCTTCAAATGTGATAAATAAGCAGACCAGTATATTAAATTTGATAAGGTGAAGCAACATACGAACTATAGAGCGAACCAACAGTGGTAAGAATAAAATTGATGTAGAAGGATATATGGTATTGATAAGAAACTGTAATTGGGACGTTACCTTTTACTCTGAAATGTTGTCATGCCATAAAACAAATTAAGAATATGTATCTTGGGCCTGGGACGCAGGAGGAAGAAAACAAAATACCACATACCATACTCAGGGAATGGGATATCCTGAACAGAAAAAAGCATGCGGCCAATTTCTCCTAAGCCTATTTCTTCTTTTTAATACTTTTCAGACTCTATTTATTCATGAACAGTTACAGAATCATTATCTATGAAGTTTTTAACAAACTTATAAATAAGAATGATGATCTGGTTGTATTTCCTGAAACTTGGAAAATGGGTGTGATTGGCTCTTGAGATGGTAGCATCTAGTGACCTAATTATTCTGTGCTTCTCAAATCTGTTTTCTCCAAACCCCCTTAAAATGTGGAATACTTTATTTAGTATGAAGTTTTATATCCATTTACTGATTCAAAGGAGAAAACTGCTAAGCATGAAAGTCCCAAGAATATTCCCTCCCATTTTCAGACTCTTCAGCAACAATCATCCAGACGAAGAGAGACATCATTTTATCATAGCCATACGCCATACGCTATTGGTTTATGGCAAGAACCCCTCATGTTTGGCAAATCTCTCAACCAGAAAAGAACACTCAGGGACAATCCATGTTTGAATTCTGGATAGCTCGTGTGGCACCACTATATACACAAATATGTTTTGTGTATTTATATATTTATCTAAATATATATTTATGTTTATACTTACTTATATTTTAATGTCTTCAGAGAACTTGCTTTTAATGACAAAAGAGAATGTTTTCTTGACTTCTTTTTGTTATATGATAGTGTGAGTAAATAATAAATAATTCTAGTTTACCTTTCGGAGGCTGCTAATTGAGTTACGTTCAAGCAAAATACAAAACTTCAGCTTTGTGGAACTCTGAACAATCAGATTTAACTCTGGCTTGGCTCCCTTGGCCTTTCACAACTGCAACCTCATCCTGCTCATCGAGTCTCTTCTAAACACTCGCTCAAACAAGCGACTTTGACTGAGCCCTCAGATACACTGTTGCCATAAATGTAAGGGAGAAAAAAAGCTTAGAAAAGACAGAAAAAGGAGCCCAGTCGTACATGTGGATGAAAGTACCATATACGTGCAGATACCTTCTGTAGTCTCCTAAGACGAGATAACCTGACAATGAAAATACTGAATAAAATTTTCAGCCTATCTTAGAAATAGTAGTAAGACTAGGGCAGAAAACAAAGAGTTAAAAAGAAAGTCTTTTATTTTTTAAGAAAAGAAGTACTTAAACTGAAGTAGCTTGTTTTCTTAAATCTTTTCAGCTTTGTAGCTTTTACCAACATCCTTGAAAAACAGAATTTGTGAGAAACATTTACAAAAACTAAGACAATTTTGATGAAAAGCAGCAGGATGATAATGGTGATGATGATGATATATATTTTTTTTAATTTTATTGTCATTCAAGTACAGTTGCCTGCATTTCCCCCCCACCGCTCACCCCACCCCAGCCAAACCCTGCTCCCTCCCCTGTCCCCACCCTCCCCCTTGGTTTTGTCCATGTGCCCTTTATAGTAGTTCCTGAAAACCCTTCCCCCCATTATTCCCTCCCACCGCCCCTCTGGTTACTGTCAAATTGTTCTTACTTTCAGTGTCTCTGGTTATATTTTGCTTGCTTTTTTCTTTTTAAAAATTATGTTCCAGTTAAAGGTGAGATCAGACGATATTTATCCCTCACTGCCTGGCTTATTTTACTTAGCATAATGCTCTCCAGTTCCATCCATGCTGTCAAAAAGGGTAGGACCTCCTGGTGTCTTTTCAGGGTCTCTTCTGTAGGTGTCTGTGTCCTAATCTCTTTTTATAAGGACCCCAGTCATGAGATAGGGCCCACCCTAGTGCCTCATTTAACTCCCGTGTTCCAGATCCCATCTCCAAATGCAGTCACATTCTGTGGTACAGGGCATTAGAATTTTAGCCCATAACATGGTTTAAGCTGAAGCATGACTCTTTGGATTATAAATGTTAGAAACATATATCTTTCTAAGAAATAAGAAAATGTATGGGTACAGAGTGATTCAACTTTAAAACAATTTAAAAATCTGCTTTTAATCACTTGTTATTTGGCTTTGTAAATTAACATGGGTCCATCTTCATGCCAAACAATGTGCTTCTAATGAAAGAATTAGATTCCTTTTAATTCATCCCTTACTAAATGGCTCTGGGTACACTGGCAACCTGAGATTTCTGTCAAAATCCCCATCCTCCTCGTAATCTTCATCGTAATTGTCATCATCATCAAGCTAACATTTATTAAGAAGGTTTGCACGTCAGACAATGTGCTATACACATCACACACAGTCTCATTTAATCCCTGTAATAATCTCACGGCTAGGTAAAAGTACTATTCCATACTGTAGATAAGAAAACTAAGAGTTAGAGAGTTGAATTATTGAATGCACACATAAAACGCGTAAATGCTGGACGTTCGATGAGTGGTCATTCACGTCTGCGTCTGGAATGTCTGCGCGGGACGATTTCTCAGGACTGACGTGGTAAACAGGTCAAGGAAAACCTGTACCAGCAGTCAGCACCAGGGATGTTGGTATTCGGACAGCAGAAACTTCTAGGAATTTCTGCAAGGTATAAACCACACTGAGCAAACTGAGTTCTGACCCGTATGTGAAAGACCACATGGCCTAGGAAACGGGAGGAAGAGATTCAAGCACAATATCACCAGTATCTCCTGGAATTAGGAAAACTGGAAGCAAAGGATAGACCCAGTCCTGAGCCAGGAGCTTGCCCTGGTGTTGACTCCCGCCCAGCTCAGGCGTGTCTCTGTCGGCCAAAGGATGGGGGAGAAGAAAACGGAAAGCAGGAAAGGAAGGTTTTTTTTAAAAAAAGGGAGAAAGTATGAAACGATATGGATTACACTAAATTGGCAAAATACTAAAATCATCCTGAATGGTTTAAAGCCCCCAAAGATTCTAAACTAGCATCAAGAAACAAAACTCAACTATAAGTAAAACTTTGGGGCTTTGTAAACTTTGAAGTAAAAAATACAACACAATACAATACAATACAATAAAATTGAATTAAATATTTCACCAACTTGAATACCCCAAATAGAAAACTATTTAATAAATATATTGTATATTCAATGGAATTCCAAATAGCTATTAAAAATTATGATCTATAAGATTATTCTAAAATATTGATGTTCTTTAAGATAACATTTTTCTGGTGAAATATTGATTACAAAATATATTCTGATTTTGTAGAATTCTAATTTTTAAAATAAAATGTTACTGTATCTATTAACACAGAAAAAAATAAAAATACATGTCACAGAGTAGTACTGCTTGTTCTTGTAGTAAAGTTTGCTTTCAATTTTATGCTTTATATTCGACAAAATTTCCATAAAACCATATATTTTATATTTTATAATAAAAATGACACTATTTTCAAAAATAAATAGGAGAGTATTAAAGGCAGCTCACAGTGTAAAGGTATCTGAAGAATGAGGCCAGAAAACTTGCTCAGAATTAGAGAAATACATTATTATACTAGAAGAGTTATGAGCAGGCTGTTCAAGAAACAGAAGATAAAGCAGGGAGAAGTCCAACTCTCCTGAGGCTTCAGAAATAGCTGAGATAGTTAATTCAGGCTCTTGTATATCTTGTGTGTCATAGTAAATAATTAGTGAGTCCTAATAAAATGTAAGAATCTACTCAATCTCGTGATCCAAGCAAAGTCTGGCAACTCTTGTCACAGCAAAATCAATTAAATCAACTGGGGAAACTACTTAAAAATACTGATTCCCTCAGTCCTTCTGTCTGTCCTTCTGAAATAAACCCAGCTGTCTGAGATGGAAACCCACCGGTCTTGTTTTTTTTTTTAAGTTCTGCAGGTGAATCTCATTTGTAACCAGGTTTGCAGAAAACTAATTTAATTCTAAATCATCATCTGGTTAAATAAGAAGGCCACAAGTACTTTTAACCTTAACACATTCTTTCTTTCTTCTTTTATTGGGGTAACATTAGTTTGTAACATTACACAAGTTTCAGGCGCATGTTACTATAATTCAGTAACTGTATACACTACAGTCTGGAAACACCACCAATAGTCCGGCTTCCACTCTTCACTGTACCTGTGACCCCCTCATCTATTTTGTTCTCCCCCCTTCCTCTTTGCTATCCATCAATCTGTTGAACTTCGACACATGTCTGATTAAGAATTTTCTACAAACAATTGTTGCGTACCTGTTTCAATGTGAATTCTTTCGTAATAAGAAATGTTCACGAACTCCTACGCAATGCCATCACCAGCCACTTAGGTGTATAAGAATTAAACAGAGCGCAAGTATCATTTAGCCGTAATCACAAGACAGAAGGAAATAGACCACAGAGGGAGAAGCGCCTCGTAGCCCTCGGACAGACTTCCACGCCTCTCTGTGCTCCCAAAGCTCCTGTCACCAGCTCTGTTTACTTGGGCGCTAGGCTCTCTATCTCAACATCAATAATAACGTCCAGCTCTGCCTTCTCTATCTTTTTTACCATGAAAATTTGTCACAGAGCTGAAGCTTAGTAAATATCTGTGGATTAGACGAAGAGACCAAAGGTTAGACATTATTATTGCTAACACATTTCAGTTCTATGACTCTAGACTTCTACAGCAACTCTTCTCAGTCTTCCAAACTTCCCCATCTTCCCTCTGGACCTTTGCAAATGTTTGATAGCAACCAACTTCCGTGGTTATTCTGAAAGCTGTAAACAATTCTGCAATATGTTACAACGTTGTCCTCAAATAAACATAAGAATTTTCAAGGTGATCAGGAGCATTCATCAGAGCACATGCTAAGCCATGTTGCTGTTTATTTGCCTCACAATTGCTTTGACTGAGTGAGTAACAAGTTTTCTGGGCTTGCCAAACTAGACCGTTGGGGAGCGAAAATAACTGTGGTAAACAAATACAACATGTTCAGGTAAGTGACCCATAGCTTATGTGATCGGGACTTCCTGAATTAAAGGGAACAAATTCTGGAGGCAAACGGCTTAGGTACAGACAAATTCAATGTGTTCTGGGCTGACCATGACCATTCTTCCTGGAAACCATCCATCCTCAAGGATGTCATCTGAAGTTCAAACATCCCACTACCCTTGTGGGTTAAGCTAAATCCATGAAACTTTAAAGCTTAAGATAGGGCACAATCCATGTGCCAGGTGGAGAATGGATCATTTTACACCAGGGGTCAGCGAGCAGAAATTTCAGGGGTGAGGAAGGATGTGCTATCCTAGAAAACATCTGTGATCGTTACTTATCTGCACTACACAGCACTGATTTAAAGTCCTGGGTATCAGCGAGAGCTGGAAGTGTGACTTTTTAAAACCACAGTGGTTATAATTAACCATTGCAATGAAGAAAACATGAAATGAACCCTACAAGATGCTGTATCACCTGTCTGTCTTAACAGGGTTTTTCAGCACCAGACTTGAAACATTTTTTATTGAATGTTTTGTGCTTGTCCTATTGCAAATAATTATTTGAAATTTCAGTTTTCTAAAAGCTTTTGTGGGAATAAAAAATGCGCATGAGTGTATTTCCCATTTTCTGCTTTTTGTTTTCACTTCATTCAGTTCATTTTCTCACTTTAGGAATTTTGAGGTAACCAAGCCGAATCAAGTTTTGAGCTTAAAGCTTGAAATCAAACGGCAACATACAAAAACAGTCTTTGTTTTCTCTTCCCAAGCAACTCAAATTATGTTGCTAATGCCACTGCTGATATTGAACAGGAGCAAGAGCTTTGTGAGAGCATGCTTATCAGTTGAGAAGAGTAAAGACTTAATGTGGTCATTATTTCAGGGCACGAAACCATATGCACCAATCGATGCATCTGTCTTTCTTTAATAACAGCAAGTTCCAATAATTCTTTATTAAAATCATTAACTTTTATGTGATAAGTTGCTATTATTTGTTGAAAGATAATGAGGGCTATTCATACCACAAAAGTGTCATACGTATTATTCTGCATTCAGGAAACTGCTTGCTGGGTATCACAATGCACCACGCCATACTGCAAATGTGTCAGAAAACTCACTGCACAGATGTTTAAATGTTCCCCATATATAAGTTGCATATAACTGTTTGAATGAACCTTTGCCACTGACAATTAAGGTAAAAATTAACCAAGTAATAAACAGATAAATGTATTTCCCTGAGACAGTATGTTGCAGAAATTGATACAGAATGAATAGAAAGTGATGAATTACTGGTGCTTGGATAATAGTTCAAGTTCATATGTTCTTCATATCTGAATATTTCCTTTTGTACCTTTCCAATACTAAAATTGAGGGATCTTTTCTTAACATTTTTCTTAAAATGTAGATGATTTTTTTTTTAAAAAAGAGGGCATAATACCTAAAGTTACTTTACCAATTGGCAGGAGTGAGCCAAATATGTTTACTTGTCAATACCTGTCAAGATCACAAGGAACTGGTGGCCTTCCTTAGGGTTTTGTGACTATTCTTAGGCTAAGACGCTAAGAGCCCACAACCAGTTTTCTCATTTAGCCACAGTGTGTTTTGTTTGCTTTTACCCACTAACTTGGGCACAAACTCAAGTGTGCTTGTTTTTGGTTGTCCTAAAGTTTAAGTTCAGGTTTTTCCTCAATGTTTTTTTGTTGTTGTTAAGTTTTGGAGAACACAGAGAAGTTGAAGTAATTTTACAGTGGATACCCTCATCCCCACCCACAGGGGTTGTCTTTTAAAGCTGTGTCATTTACTTTTTTCAGTAATATTATTGAAATAGAAAAATGCATGTTCACAGACATTTAATTATATTTGGCAATTGGGCGTTGAGTTCAGCAAAATAATAAAAGACTATTTAAATTGAGGATGGAGAGCAACACATAGCTTAATTACAGACAGATCTATAGTATTGATGGTAGAACAATTCAAATACAATTTAAAATCATATTCAGTTGAAGCCAACTATCACTGAGATATTGAGAAAAAGAAAACAGTAACACTTTTAGATCTCCTCCAAACGTGGTGAAATGTGCAGAGAACATAGCTAATGAAATTAGCTGCAGATTACTGTTTTAATGCAGTGCTCCCCGACGTGTGGGAGGTGTACCACTAGTGTTATTGTCTTCTACGCTAATAATTATAAGGTGAGTTTATTTGAGTAAAAATTAGGCAAAATAATAGTATAAATATAATACAGACTATGGTAACAATTATAAAGGGTAGTTGTTAAATGCCTAAAGTAAAGGAAATATTATTTTAATGGTGGTTAGTAGACAGCCAATGAGAAGATATGATACATGATAAAGTCCTTCGGCATATTGTAGATGCCACACTTCTGCACTTACTAAAAACTGATTTCTAGGCTTTTCTTGTCTGAAATTTAAATATGTTCCCACAGATTGTGTTTGCAGCTCAAAACTCTAAAAATAATCAAGAGTCCCATTTCCTTTGGAACACTCAATCTATTGAATGGACAATTTTTACCTATGAAGAGGAAGGGGGCAAAGTATTTTAATTTCCTTCCTAACTCAATGCAGGTCTGTAATTTGAAAATCTTCTATAATATAATAAATTATCACCACAAACAAATAGTGTGATTTCTAAGCCATAAAAACAGCACATGGATAAATAGAGGTTGTGATTGCTTAGAATATAAAGTTAGTACTGTATCAACAAAAGTCTTAAATTATTGGCACTTGAATCCCCTGTAGATTGTAGGAGTAAATTTCTTCATTTATCATCATGACACAGCAGTCTTTATAGCTAATATAGAGCCTAGGATGGGTGACTAGAGCCATCATATTCTGCAATATGAACCATTTGAAGACAGATTTTTCTCAGTGAATGAGTTGAATGAAAGATTAAATGCAATCATAGGAGTTTTGAATGTTCATTTTATTCTAGCATTTTTACACAGTTTAAATAATTCCTACTTCCTCCCCAACCACCTCTCTTTTTTGCTTTCATAATCTTCTGGGGCAAAGAAGGGGAAAGAAGGAAGTTAGTAGGAGCAAAGAAATTGTCCTATCCCATTTGGCAGACAATTCTTGGCTAAGTATAGTCACACACACATACACATCACACACAAGCCACATTAAGGAGAAAACCATTCCAAACTCCAGATGTTTTTATAACTCAACTGTTACAAAATGTTCTAGTATTTGATTTTACTAAATCATGTTTATAAACTAAAAAAAAATAGATTTCTAGGTGGGATTGTAAACCATTTCAAATACTTTCTTAAATATATATTTGATTATAAGACTTCTATCTATATAAATATCACAGTGATTATTTCTATTAATCTCAAGTTAGAGGCAGAGACTAGGATCACACTTTGTTCTTCTTACACATATTTTGCTAGAGTTTAGTAGACACTAGGATCCAAGGAAAGGTCAGATTTTTTTAACCCATGTATGAAAATTTATAATTTTTAATGCTTCTAACAATTTTAATGTTTTTATTACATTCAAAATTTAATTTTTAATTTAATTCCTCAGCTAAGATCATATTAACCACATTAACCTTTAGCAGCATGATCTGAATGCTAATGAACCATGGCTAATGGGCCAGAGTCCTACGATTATTTTGCTCAACTTAGATTGAGTCCCCATAACAGAAAGCAATATAAAACTAACAGAAAGATTGGATATTTAAGGAAAATTTGGAACTGAGAGGTACATAATCATTGCATATTCACTGTAATTTTAGTTACAATAGTGACCAGAGGTCGAGAATTCTGTCGTGATTGCCAGATCATCCATCACAGCTGTGTGGACCAGATGTCTTCAGGAACAGATGTCAATTTTAGGTTCTTTGTTTATGTACCAACATATTTCAAGTATGTATTTCTGATGATGTTATGGATTGGCGTTCCCAGAAGCAAACCCCAGGACAAGAGCTTTAATATTAAGTACTTTATTTTAAAAATAATCAAACAAAACGCCAGTAAAGGGGTGGGGAAGTGAAAAATTTTAAAAAGCCTACAGTGGGTGTTGTATCAGCCAGTTACCGCTGTGAGCAAGTGGGACTCCACCCCACTGGGGAACTCTGGAACACAGTGTCTAGAAGCTCTATTAATTTGCTAGATTAGTTTCCATTCCTAAAAAGTAAGAATAAAAAGAGTGTTGTTATAGCGATTAAATGAGAAGTTCCTTGGGAAGCATCATACACAGTGCCTGGCATGTAGCGAACACCCAATAGATACAGGCTGTTGTGATTAAACAGGTCCAGTCAGCGTGGACCAGCCACGGTGTTCTCCCAGGCATATATCCTACAAGCGACTGACACTGAACCATCAGCTCTGATTTCCTTTCACTGGCAACAAAAACGATACATGAAATGATGGGCTCCGTTTGACATGTCCAAATTTTGTATTGGGCCTTTTCCAAGTACCCATTTACACCTCACCAAGGGTACACACGTCCGGTCAACACGGCCATGTAGATAAACATAGCACTCGCCTCCTCCCACAACCACATCAAAATTACAACCAAACTACGGAGAAATCATCAGTCAGAACCACCTGAAATCTGGCTGAGTGGAAGGTCTGCAACTAGGGAAATAAAGGAGAAGCCACATCAACATAGGTAAAAAGGGTGGAGACGCAGAATGAGCTGGTCTCACACCCACATGAGACAGATAAAAATCAGGAGGATCAGCTCGGTTGCTGAGGTCCCCCTGAGGAGCGAGTGGTGCCAGCCCAGGGTTCCAGAGCTGAGAAGAGAAGTCCCATAACTTCTGGCTGTAAAAACCAGGGAGGATTGAGGTTGAGTGAGATGGAGGGCTTCTTGGGTCTGAGGCAATTCCTCTTAAAGAGGCCATACATGCACTTACTTGGGCTTACTTCTTCCGAGCTCCAGTACAGTGGCAGCATCTTGAAAGGCACCAGAAACATATGGGAAGGGACTGAGCTGTGCGGCATCAGGGCAAGTGCTGGGGGGGACAGCCTTCTGCCAAACAGAAGTTCTGGGAGGCTATTGTTCTTTTGATGATCCTTACTCCCCCCCCCCATAAATCCAACACATGGGTGCCATGTCTAAGACTAACTACATCAACTTGGTTCTCATTGCTCCCCTGCCCTTGTCCTGGTCATTCATTCCCTGACGCCTTGCCCCACCCAACTTTCAGGCCCGCCCAAATTTTTCCAGTGTCTTTTTCAAATGAATGGCCTGTCTTGTCTCATGCTTCAGATTTTTCTAAAATCTTTCAAACAAACAGCATCTGGCTTCAGTGTGCCATGTACCCCAGGCCTGGCATTAGCAGCACAGCTTTGGTTCAAAGCGGGGCCTCACCTGGCACCCCCAGCCCAGCATAGTCATCAGCCATATGTAGATCTCTTTGTAGCTCATGATGGGTGGCCCTGGGCAGAACACATGTGGCACAGCTGATCTTAGCCTGTACCTCCCAGGAGGCCCCAGAGACAGCATACTCAGTGCATACCTTCAGACCATGGCAAAACACCACCCAACCACCTGCACAAGCAATACTCTCAAGGGGCAGACTCAGTGGGCACTGGAGCCCTACTGAAGTAAGTCCTGTTCCATGGGGTGGGCCCCTGCATGGCTAATCCTCCACTGTGATTGCAGATTGATGGCTGGTGGTCACAGCAAGTCATTGCAGCTGATCAACCTGTGGGTAAATCCCTCCCGTTGACATGCCAACAGCAATCAAGGCTCAACTACAACAGGAGGATACACACGGTCCACATGGCATGGATGGGGCACACATCAAGTGCCCAGTTCAGGTGACTGAGGAGGCTTCACCACTGAGCCCTATAGGACACCTGCTACACAAGGCCACTTCACCAAGTACAGGAGATGTAACAAGTTGGAGGACAAGATGGAGGCATAGGTATACTTTGCCTCCTCCCACAACCAAAAGAAGGACAACAACAAATTTAAAAACAAAAATAACAAGAACTGCCAAAAAAAATCATACTGTGTGGAAATCTGACAACCAAGGATTAAAGAAGACACATTCACCCAAACCAGTGGGAGGGGCAGAGACAGGCAGCTGGGATGGAGCGGACTCATGGCAAGGCAGCATCTGGAGGACTGGGGCAGGCAAGGTGGTGGCTGGTGGACTAGGCAGCTCCACGTTTGTGAACAGGTAAACCAGGAGGAATAACTGGGAAGTGAGACAGACCAACCCAGGGTTCCAGTGCAGGGAAATAAAACCTCAAAACCTCTGCTGAAAACACCTGTGGGGGCTGAGGCGGCAGCAGAGGAAACTCCCAGCCTCACAGCAGAGTTCATTGGAGAGACCCACAGGGTCCTAGAATGTACCCAAACCTATCCACCTGGGAATCAGCATCCACCTGGGAATCAGCACCAGAAGGGCACAATTTGCTTGTGGGTAGTGGGGGAAGTTACTGAAAGCTGGCAGAGAGCTGAGCAATCAGCACATCCCCTCTCCAACCTTTCTTCCACATACGGTGCCACAGTGCAGCAACCTGGGTTCCCCTGCCCAGAAGAATACCTAAGGCCCCTCTCCTTAATATGTAACAGGCACACTAAGACAAAAAAAAATGGCCCAAATGAAAGAACAGATCAAAGCTCCAGAAAAAAATACAACTAAGTGATGAAGAGATAGCCTACCTATCAGATGCACAGTTCAAAACACTGGTAATCAGGATGCTCACAGAAATAGTTGAGTATAGTCACAAAATAGGGGAAAAGTAAAGGCTATGCAAAGTGAAATAAAGGAAAATATACAGCGAACCAACAGTGACTGGAAGAAAACCAGGACTCAAATCAATAATGTGGAGCAGAAAGAAGAAATAAACATTCAACCAGAAGAGAATGAAGAAAGAAGAGTTCCAAAAAAATGAGGAGAGTCTTAGGAACCTCCAGGACAGCTTTGAACATTCCAACATCTGAATCATAGGGGTGCCAGAAGGAGAAAAGGAAGAGCAAGAAATTAAAAACTTATTTTAAAACATAATGAAGGAAAACTTCCCTAATCTGGCAAAAGAAATAGACTTTCAGGAAGTCCAGGAAGCTCAAAGAGTCCCAAAGAATTTGGAACCAAGGAAGCACACACCAAGGCACATCACAATTACATTACCCAAGATTAAAGATAAGGAGAAAATCTTAAAAGCAGCAAGAGAAAAGGAGACAATTACCTATAAAGAAGTTCTCATAAGACAATCAGCTCATTTCTCAAAAGAAATCTTGCAGGCAAAAGGAGGCTGGAAAGAAGTATTCCAAGTCATGAAAGGCAAGGATCTACATCCAAGATTACCTACCCAGCAAAGCTATCATTCAGAATGGGAGAAGAGATAAAGTACTTTCCAGATAAAGTGAAGTTAAAGGAGATTGTCATTACCAAGTCCTTATTATATGAAATGTTAAAGGGACTTATCTAAGAAAAAGAAGATGATCAAAAATATGAACGGTAAAATGACAACAAACTCATGACTATCAACAACTGAACCTAAAAGAAAAAAAATCAAAGACAAACTAAGCAAACAATAGAACAGGAACAGAATCACAAAAATGAAGATCCTATGGAGGGTTATCAGTGAGGTGGGGGTCAGGGGAGAATGGGAGAATATGTACAGGGAATGAGAAGCATAAATGGTAGGTGCAAAATAGACAGGGAGAGGTTAAGAATAATATAGGAAATGGAAAAACCAAAGAACTTGTATGTATGACCCATGGACATGAACTAAGGTGGGGGAAATGCTGGTGGGAGGGGGTTGCCGCATGGAGGGGAATAAAGGGGAGAAAAAAACTAGACAACTACAATAGCATAATCAATAAAATCTATTTTAGAAAATAAAATATTCTCATGAATCCACAATAAAAAAAGAAAAGAAATAAACATGAGTAGGTTGCCAAAATGAGGTGACAAAGAAACATGGACCAAACGAAAGAACAGAACAAAACTCCAGAAAAAGAACAAACAAAATGGAGACAAAAAATCTACTACATGCAGAGTCCAAAACACTGGTTATAAGGATGCTCAAGGAACTTAGTGAGAATCTCAACAGCAAAAAAGGACCAGTTGGAAATGAAGGGTATACTAACTGAAATGAATAATAATTTAAAAGGAATCAACAGTAAACCAGGTGAAGATGAGAATCAAATCAGTGATTTCAAATATAAGGAAGTAAAAAAACATCCAGTCAGAATAACAAAAAAAAAGAAAAAAGAAAAAGAAAAGGAATCCCCAAACTGTAGATAATGTAGGCAGCCTCTAGGACAACTTCAAACATACTAACATTTGCATCATGGGGTGATGGAGGGAGAAGAGAGAGAGCAAGAATCAAAAACTATTTGAAAAATAATGACAGAAAAGTATTTAACCTAGTGAAGGAAATAGACACACAAGTCCAGGAAGTGCATCTATCCCAAACAAGATGAGCCTAAGGAGGCCCACTCCACACATATCATAATTAAAATGCCAAAGTTTAAAGTCAGAGAATCTTAAAAGCTGCAAGACAAAAGCAGTTAGTCACCTACAAGGGAATTCTCATAACACTTTTAGCTGATTTCTCCACAGAAACTTTGCAGGCCGGAAGGGAGTGGCAAGACTTCAAAGTGATGAAAAGCTAGAACCTACAACTAAGATTACTCTACCCAGCAAAGCTATCATTTAGAATGAAAGGACAGATAAAGGGCTTCCCAAACAAGAAAAGACTAAAGTAGTTCATCACCACCAAAGCAATATTCTATGAATTGTTGAAGGGTCTTCTTTAAGAAGAAGAAGAAAAAGAAAAGATCAAGTATATAAACAATAAAATGGCAATAAATACATACCTATCAACAATTGAATCTAAAAAGCAAAATAAACAAACAACCAGAACAGAAATAGACTCATAGACACAGAAAACATTTTGATGGTTGCTAGATGGGAGGGGGCTTGGGGAAGCAGGTGAGAAAGATGAAGGAACTAAGTACAAATTGGTTTTTATGAAATAGTCACTATACTATGAATGTAAAGTACAGCATAGGGGATATATCTATATATTCTAATAACTATATGTGGTGTCAGATGGGTGTGAGATTTATCAGATGATCACTTAACAGGTTATGTAACATCTAATTACTGGGGTGTACACCTGAAACTAACATAATAATGTATGTCAACTGTAATTGAAAAGATAAAAAATGATTTAGACCTCACCAGGTGTGTCCAATTCCAAGAGGTATGGGTAGCATATGCCTTCCATCTCCCCAATAGGATCCAAAATACTACGTAGAGGTTGGCTTTGTGAAGCTCTCTTTCTAAGGGAAATGCAGGACTGCTTTGTTATTTTAATTAAATACTTGTGTGCAGATATTAATGTAGTTGGTCCACTGATAAGTCCTATCTCGTATTACACACATCTTCCCTTGGTCCTAAGAGCACCATCATATGTGCCTGGAGAATTAAAATTTGTAAGGTTGGAAATCACCTGGTTCAGCTGAGGTCCAGAGATGCCACAGACCCTGTTCCTCATATCATGTTTGCTTGTGAGCTCAGGTCTAGATGAGTGGTGTGTGTGGCAGTGTTGCTGGGGTTCCGTTCCCTGCTCACTACTTGGTTGTAGCAGAGACCACACCTTTTCTCTGCAAAGAGCTGAACCCATGCCTGAGGAGTTATCAGATGGGGTGTACCCCAAACAGACTCAGAAGCCTCATATTCAAAACTAAAGGGAGACTTTCTTCCTTGGTCATTGATTCGTTTAGGTTAGCAATTTTCTTATTGAATGAGTGTTGGATTTCTGTAGTGTACACTTAAGGCTCTGAAGTCTTACCTCTAAAATTAAATATCACCTATGAAAGCAGAAAGTGGCGGTTAGCAACTTCTTAAATGTCAAATAACAATATTTAACCTTGCTTTAAATGCACCATGTATAGTTCTTTTAAAAAGGGGGTAAGTATAGTATCTGTAGGTATGCACACAAATACACACAGGCATGTACATAGGCATACACACATGTATGTGCATTGCTTAAGCACAGGTGGACATTCATCAGGTGATGTATTGCGTCTGAAACTCAGCACCTTCAGGGCGTAAATGCAGGAGCCGGGCACTGCAGGTGCTCCCCGTTGTGAGTTATGGTTTATGTAATAATTGGCTCAGCTGAGAAGCAGTCTAATGATTCGCAATCAGCAAATGCTTTCTTCTGATTCAGCGGATGTCTCAGCTTCTTCCCAGTATTCATTAAGCAATTTTTTGGTATTTATGTTCCACGCCTGTACTTTATTTTCAAGCACAGTGGTTAACACGTAGGAAAGCCCCGACAGCTAAGTTTAATCACCACAAAGACGAGACGCAGTTCATCACATAGTTGCGTTTAGTTATTTGAAAATGGCCTGGAACTGAGCAATGCATCTGGAGCCGGGTGGTTGTGTTATTGCTGCGGCTGCGGCTGTTGCAAAGCAGGCACTGTGAGAGCCACTTCCCGGTCAGAGCGGTGGCCCAAGGAGCACAGAGAGGTGTGGCCGAGATCAGACTAGAATTGCCTGTCGCAGCAGCTGGACACGGGAAGGAAAGCACGAAATGGAATTCATCCGTCTCGGCAGATACTGAAAATACCTGCTCGGGACAGACAAAAATCATCACTAGTGACCAGTAAACAGCTGGTGAGACAAATGGGCGTTACAGAAACGGAACACAGGCCTTAGCCTGACTTTGGCATGGACGTAGGTAGCCAAAGAAATGGCATTGATGGGGACCTCACGTCTCCAAGTTATTCTGAAAGCAAAGCAGATTCATTCTTCAAATGAGTGCGCTTTATTTTCTCATCACTCCTGAACTTGGGGCAGGTGGATGATTTGCAATGCCTTCACCCTCCCCCTCTTGGGCATCTTGGGATTGTAGGAAAACCACTGTGCTTAACAGACAGTAAGTCCTTAATAAATGTTAAGTGTTAATATTCCTGGGTATAGGCTAAGCATTTTATTGCCAGAATTCAGAGAGAGCTTACGCCAAGGCAATATCAACTACAAAAATGTTTCATTGTGCTATTTAGGAAGCTCCCCTCCTTACTAGATTAGGTCACTCTTTTCCTGAGAAATGAGGCTTGACTTGACTTGGGTGTGGAGATATTAGAAAATAGGATATTTTAAAAACATTTCGCCATGTGACAAGTCAGGCTACTTGTTACCAATAAGGTTTGGATTTCAATGATGTCACAGTATTTATTACAGCCACAATCTATGTTTTATTAGAGGTGCTGATTCTTCTGACATCAGATTAACTGTTGAATTCTCTATTTTAAAAATGATAATGAGTCTGATTAATATATAAAGACTTAACACACCAGGATCATGTGCAATATTTTTATCCTCCTTATTAGGAGCAACCAGGAGTAACTTTCTGTAGCTGTTGGTTGTTTTAGCTTGGTGGGGTGGGGGGGCGGGGAACCAGTGGATTCCTCCAAATGGAATCAAGCCAACACTTGCAGTTTACATGAAAATTAGAAAATATGACAGTTTGGGGGCTCACACGGTCACCTCGGTCCATCCATTGAAACTGTTATGGCAACTAGTGTGAATGAAACAGACCTGTTTGGCCACGGGTCTAGAGGATTTGGGACATGCTCACAGTGCTTTATTTTTCAGGGATAATTCTAACTATTATCTTAACCACCTGGATGACAACATAGAAATCAAACCAAGAATAGTCAGAGAGTGAGCCCGTTCCATTAAAAATCTTTAGAAGGTACTGACCAGCTTGCACTTAAAAACATACTACCGGGAGCTGGTATGTCATGTAAAGAGTTTGGGGGCAGCTCGGTTTCCCATTATGACCTGCGGAAACGATTAAGGCGCCCTAAACCGCTGCTTCGTCTTTCACCCATTTGAGGATGATGTCTTTGCTCTTGGTCTCCACACTGGGGTTTTCTCCCAAGCATCTCCCTGGGCTGCTCTGTCTCACAGCAGGTGCACATGCAAACAACCATTGCTGCTGCTGATCCCATCGTTTTTCACCTTATTGCTTTGATTTATTACTGTCTTGAGTTTAAATTTGGAATCTATTGTTTATTTTGTTACATACTAATGAGACTTTCTGCCTCAAAGGCGGTTTGCACTCGCCCTTTTTTCCAACTTCTTAGATTATTTGTATAAAGCTAATTTATATTAGCCAATTTGGTATGCAATGATCTCTCTCTCTTTCACACCCACACCCCCCCACACACACACATGCCCCTTATATTTTTAACATGATGCCTCTACAACTAAGAAAATATATTTTAAAGAAAAAAAATTAATTGGAAAGTATGCTATCAATTTTCCCCTTAACATTATATTTTCTATAAATCACTATGTTCATTTTCACGATATTGTATTTAGCATGGGCAGTGTTCTAGCTACTGGGCTAAGTGTTTCGAATATGTGGGTAAAAATACACAGCTCATGTTGTTGAAGAGGTAACAGTTCAGCAGAGATGTAGTTAAGAAAATGGACACATTCTGGAATGGAACAAATCATATAATGGTGTAGTCGAAGTGAATGTACAAAAAGAGGCAGCCATGCTCCTTGCTAAGTCAGGGAAGGCTTCACGGAAGAGGTGGTATTACCTGACTTTCCAGAGAGGAATAGGAATTAGCCAAATGCATCCAAGACTGAGAATGGAGATGTTGCTAAGGAAGCATCAGAATCAAAGGCAAAATGAAATGGGGTTCATCTGAAGAATTGTCAGCACTCGTTGCTGTGGGTAGGGTATGAGGGGCCCAACATTAAGTTAAACCGGGAGGTTTGGGGACTGATCATGAATAATCCTACATCTAATCCTACAAAGATTAGATTTTTCTCAGTAGGTTGAACACTGAAAAGACTCACTTGGGAAGAAATTTAAAAATTTGTATTCCCCGAACCCACATTCCCCCCAAATTCTAGTTCAGCAGTCAGGGGTGGGCACTGGGATTCTGTTCCACATTTTTAAAAAAATACCCCTATGTGAATTTTGGACACATCACAAAGAGAAGTCTTTGAAGAAATCTGAGCAAGCAAGGTAGTTACATAACCAGAACTTCGTGTTGAATACTTTGGTAATATTATAGAGAATGCCAAAACAACTATTTGGTCAAGTCATTCAAGCCAGTGATCAGCACAGTAAAAATATTTGCCAAAGTCATTGGCTAACTCAGTCTGAAAGGTGAACCAAGGTGCTGACTTGGAACCATTTTAAAGCATTTCTGAGGTTATCATTTTACAGAAGTGTTATTGTTTGCCTTTGGACTTCCTTGAGTCACACAATTCTATCTTCAGATTTTGGTGGTTTATGTTCCCGAGATCATCGTTGGGTGGCTTTCAGGCATTGTCGCCTTCGTAACTGCGCTAATTATAATCAAGCACTCGGCGTGAGAAATGGTTTGCTTCAGCTCTGTTGGTAATAATGCAAGTGAAGTTTGTAAAATAAATTGAATTTCCTGCAAGCTTGTAAGCCCAAGGGCTTTTTCTAGTTATATCTACTTTTTAAAAAGACCCTCTCCTCTGACCTCGTGGAATGGTGCCTCTATAGATGTTGAAGTATTGTCCGTACCTCACTACACATGCCAAACACACAAATCTTTGCATGTTATCAAAGGTTTTCCCTGTGCAACTGGAGATAAACATGTTATTTCTTTACTAAGAGCATTCCTTCAGCATGCCCGGGCCCAGAGCGGTACGACAATAGGAGCCTCAAAGTCCGGAGTGAGGACTCCAGCCCGCGGTCTCTTAACGCTTTTTCAGGTGGCCTGCCCTATGCTTTCTCCTCCAGCTCCAGCTGTACAAGGCTGATGTTATTCGTCTATTGCAACGAAGACAACATACCCAGCAGGCTGGACGCAGAAGCCGGGAGGAGAATTCAGCTGTTTTCTAGGAAGTGGACATGGAAGCGATTTGCAAAAATGTAAAACAATGCCATTTTTCATTAATTATTTTGTCTGTAAAATATAATTTTTTCAAAAAATACCTTATGATTATATATAGTATTTACTCTTATTTAAGTGTAGTCATATGTATTCAGAATTGTTCTCCGTTTTAGTTCCTAATACGGTGAAGAGTGATCGCCGTAGCCCAGCCCACAGAAGGCTCTTCGGGGTCCTCAATAATTTTAAGTGTGAAAAGAAGACAGAAAAGTGTATAAGAACAACAATTAAAATAAAATTTAAAAAAAAAAGAATACCGGTTGCCTTAGTAGGAGTGGAGGGGATGTGGAACAGAAACGGCACACGGGAATTCTCTGGTGGGATGGAATGGTTTTATGCCTTAAACTGGATTGTAGTTATTTGGATTACACAGGTGCATAAAAAATTATCAAGGTGTATATTTAAATGTTTATTTTACTGTATGTAATTACAACTCAATAAAAATAGTAAAAAAACAAATAAAAAAGAAGTCTTGAAATAAAAGTGTTTGAGAAACACTGGCTTATAAAAAAGGGGAAGACTCATGGGAATGTAGATGTTTGACAGCATTCAGTTCATTTGAAAAGTTTAATTTTGATTTGTTCTTTCTTGAATCTAATTCCCTAGACTTCACTTCTGAAGACGATATCCAGTGTAAACACACACACAAAAAAAAACATTTTTTTCAACAGCAGCAGCAACTGGTAAAAATAGAAATTGATTCAAAAAAAGCCCATCTCTTAAAATGTTTCTTTCGTCACAGCAAATGTGTGTGTGTTCAGGACAGAGAGATGAGAGTCTGGAAGGGTTAAGATAGGGAAAAATTAGATTTCCCAAGTTTCATACCAAATGAATATTTTATTGCTCTACGTGGCAATACCAAGCTATGGGTCCTCATAGGGGCACTTCCTGACCCACGCTCTTGTAAAATCTCTTCCAATACTGCTTTGTATCGCCTTGTAGATTTTCTTCTAAAGCAGTATTTTTGTCTACAATGAATTTTAAAAGATACATTGGCACATGTATTTTCTTTTTGTTAAACTTTTACTTCCCGACCCAATTTCTAATTCCTTAATATTCCTTGTCATTATTTCTCACCTTTCACTGGAGTTTGCTTTTCAATTTAAATGTGCAGATTTAATTAATACATTATTGTTTACTTTCTCCTGCAGATCATTAAGACATTAAATTAGACCAGACAAAACATCAGGATTCCAGTTCTGCACTACGACTCTCCCTTCCCCTGATATATTGTCATTTACTGTTGCCCGGTTCCATTTATTATTACATTTCCACACATGCAACAGGGCTCATATCCAAGCCAATTTGAATTAAATTTGCAAGTAAGATTTTGCGAGGCCTTACATAAAATGATTCACTAAAAGCGAGATAGATCACCTGCATCTTTCTAGAGAAATCTATTGCTTGGCTGGTTGTGTAACTCTGCTCCTTCCCAGAACGCCAAGCCCCCTTCCCATCAGGAAGGTGATGACCTTCCGCCACCCCTCCTCCCGCCAAGTCCTCCTGTTGTTGAGGGTCACCTGTGAAACCTGTTTGCTGTCGTCCACAGTTAGGGCCTCCTCAGGTTGTCTGGCTAAGGATTCTTTTCATGCTTGGAAACCTAAGCCTTCTGACCCCAAAACATTGTCTTTTCTTGCTAGAGACCTGGGGCTTGTTTCTCTAATTTTCTTTGTGTATATGTATCCAAAACTTTGAGGTCATTTTTACTCACTTTGGGACTCCTCTGTGGTACCCATATAAGTACACTTGATTAGAATCCTGTTCCCTCAGCACCTTAGTCACCATCATTTCCAGGTTTAGCCTGCGGTTGTGGGGCTTTCTTTTTTATTAATATACTTTTTAATTATAGTTGGCATACAACATTATGTGCCAGGTGCACAAAATAGTGATTAGACATGCATAGACCTTACGAGGAGATCACCGCAAATCTCACGACCATCTGACACCGTACATGGTTATTACAGTATCAGGGACTACATTCTCTATGATGTACTTTACATGGCCAGCACTTACTTCATAACTGGCAGCTTATACTAGTTAGTCTACTTCACCTTTTTGCCCCCCATCCGACCTACCCTGCCATCTGGTGACCATTAATTAGGTCATTCTCTGCATCTATAGATATTTTTCTGTTTCATTTTGTTTGTTCATTTGTCCATCTTGCCTTCACTTACGCGTTAAAGAACTTAGCATCCACATATAAGTGAAATCCTACGGTATTTCTCTTTCTCTCTCTTATTTCACCTGGCACAATAGCCCTTACATCCATCCACGTTGCAGATGGCAAGATGTCATCCTTTTCGTGGTTGAGTAATATTCCATCGTGTCTATATGTGTTTGTATGTGTGCAGAGTCCGTAGGGGGGTTATTCTTCAAATTTTTGGAGGGATCCTCATACTGTTTTCTTGATAGTACAGTGTTCTGTGGCTGGAATTGCCACACAGCTAATTTGATGTTATGAACAACTTAAGATTCACTCCATAGTTCTTAATTACTTGAGAGCTGAAATCCTCCAATTAGGCCCTGCCTTGGTAGGAAATGAGGGAGTAAGTTAGGTAAACAGTTATCAAGGAACACAATTTACTCGCAGTTGATAGGGCAGGAAAACCATTCCCTGCACTCAAGCCCTGCCTGAGGGGGCGGGGGGGAGGGAGGTGATATCCAGCAGGATCAGCGCCCAGTCAGAGGTTAGCTTTAAAACAGATGCCGTGCTTATTTTGAGAACTTGGCATAGCATCTTTTAGGTAAATCTTGGCACTGCCTTTTAAAATAAAAACAATCCCTTACAAAAAGGTATACTAATAGATTGACTAGCGGTTATTAAACAATGAGTGCCCTAGCCCCCGAAAGGACCTGAGTACCAAAGGGATAAGGAAAATGAATGAGCAAATAAAGAACGGAGACAGTAAGAAGTGGGAAGGGGAAGGTGGGGTTCAAGACAGGGTTCAGTTCTGCAAAACCCAGTGGTCTGAGTAGTAACACCCTAGAAGGTCTTTGGGAAGAGAAGATGCCTTATTTTGGGAAAGTTGAATAACTTGAAAAAAAATGAACGAGGATTAAGATAGCAAAGCAAACTGATCCCCACTGCTAGACGACAGAATATTATAGGGAACAAAAATATGTCGTTCACTTCTTCACTCATTTATCTGTTATCCATCCATCCACCCAACACTTTAAAGCACACTTTATGCACCAGGCACAGTTGTGGAGGCAGGAAAGAATACAAAGAGTTGATACAAATAAATCAGATTCTGCCCTTAAGTAGTTCACAATATATGCAGGGTGACCAAAACATGGAATTTATTTATAAAAAATTTGTGCATTTATTCTTACATATTTAAAATTCAGTCACCTTAAAGTGCCCTCCATTTGATGCAATACACCTATCAAGATGTTTTTTCCACTGCTCAGAACAGATTTTGAACCTGTCAATTTTGATGCATTTTAGTACTTTTACTTTTTGTTTCACCTCTTCCACATCAGCAAAACATTTCCCTTTGAGAGTTTTTTTCATCCAGGAAAAAAAAAAAAAAAGTTACTTAGGGCAAGATCAGGCGAATAGGGAGGGTGGGGCCCAGCGGTCATGCTGTTTTGGTCAAAAACTGCTGAACACTCAGCTCAGCGTGGGCAGGTGCGCTCTTAAATCACCATCATGAAATGGCCAAACGTGTTGAAAGAGTCTTGAACAAACATTCACTGAGGCCAAACGGCACAGCCTCTCACAGCAAGGCCAGCTGGTACACTGATACCGATGGGTTTCTAGAACACTCAGCTGCCTAGTTGAGGGAAGCCTGCGCTACAAGGGGCCCACCCTACAGGAGATAATTCCATTTGGGGAGGGGTTCCCCTAATAATGACATTGTTTCCAGAAAGTTGAGCAGAAAGATTGGCATCCAGGATACAGAAGCAGTTTCAGAAAACCTAAAGAGAATCAATGTACCCAGGGGTCTAGAGAACTAACACTCTGTTTTTCTGTGCGTGTGATGTGAAGGAGGAGGGAGGGGCATGGGTGAAAGTGTTGCCTCCTGAAAACTTCGCCTGCTGGCCTGACACATGAAATCCAACCACTCTGCTCTGTGGAAATTATCCAACTCTACTTCAGGCCTCAGTTGAGTAAAAAACAAAAGGAACAAGGTCTTCTCTAAGTACCTGTTGTTCTTACAGAGCCCTGGTTGGAGGAAGGGAAGAGCGAAGCCATTGCAAAGCAGAATCAGAATGCAGTTATGCCGAAACTAGTTTGCTTTTAGTTTTGTGGCATTGTAATCAGGAGCTGGAGTGCGCTGTGTGATCGTCTGCCCAGGGGTCTCTTCTGGCCCGGCAGCATGTTCGCCCTACCTGTAGGGCAGGGAAAGAAAGAGTTAACATCCTTAAAAGCAGCCTTTCAACCAATATCAAGGAGTTGGTTTAAAAAAAAAAAGTTCCCGCTTCTTGGCACTTAAGTTAGAGTAACTGTGGGGAATGTCCTACTTTGTGTATCAGTTTTCTAAAAGCCTGACCTCTAGTTGCTGTTGGGTAACTGACTTGGTATCACACTTTCACTGGCTTCCTGCCCTTTCCTGACTCAGTTTCCACATTCCTACCAAGTTTCCTGGGATCACCTTTTAAAGAAACCACTGACACCCGAAGGCTTGTCTTAGGGTCTGCTTCTGGGGGAACCCAAACCAATGCAGAGACCCTGTCTTGAAATTTTGCATCTATATATGCCAATCATGTTTAAAAAGACCAGCCTAGTGTAACCTCTTTGGTTCTTTCTTCAACTTGTCCACAGTCCAACGATCATTCAGTCTTTTTGTTCCAACAATATTGCTCTCTGTTACCGCAATTATTGTCACAACTGAGTGGCCCAGTTGTGGTGTTCTTGTGCCTTAGTGTCTTCACGGGACTGACTCAAAACCCCCATTTCTCATGCAAAAGAAAGACCAATGACCTACCCCAGGCTACCTTGATTTATCTGGGTTTTGAATTTTATGATCTCACACTCTAGGTTCCAATGAAAGCTGAATTCTCGTCCCCTGCTCTGCAGTTTGTGGCTCTTGCTTTTTCACCACCCACCCTAGCTTAACCCTTATCTGGAACTCAGGCTTCCTCATGATTCCCACCAGATGGTGGAGCAGGAGGGAGAGACCCACTAATATTCATTCATTCAATCATTTATTCATTCAAGACAATATTTCTTAAGCATAAATGCTCTCCCAGACATCATTCTAGGCTGTGGGGAAAATCAGTGTGACAGACAGGGTCCCCACTGACTATAGTCAGACTTATTTTAAATCCCATGTGTTACCGCTACTGGAACAGTGTTATGACTAACCCAAACTGTCAGGTTTTTTTCCAGTTTATTACTGATTCATTCATCAAGCATTTGTAACTATGTACTATGTGTCAGGCATATAATCTGGAGCCACAGGAATGAAGAGTCCCCACCCTCAAACAACTATTGCTACCCAACAAACATAAAGTCATCATCCAAAAAGCCTGGATGGGGAAGTTTGCTTATTCTCCACCCTCTGTTGTTGATGGGTAATAGGCCTGGCCCAGGCTGGTGGGTAGCAAGCAACAGGCTAAGAAACCAGGTTTCCAAAACATGGCTAAAGAAAACCAGTAGATTCAAGACAAGGAATAGGCCTGGAGAGGTCACTCGTGTGCTCCCAAGAGAGGCTGGAAGATGAGGATATAGGGGCGTAACCTGAGGATGAGTGGGTGGGTAGCAACACAAAACCACACCAAGTAAAACACAGTCCTCTGACAGCAGTTGCCAGAGCAGAGCGCTGAGTGGCCCAACGGTGGGGATCTGGTGGCTCGGATTTCCCAGTCCTTGCTATGACTATATTCAGCCCCTCATTTTTGTTTTCAAAAGCTCGATTAAGACAACTGATTATGGTGTCATCAATGCCAATAGAACTGCTACAAGGAACTTATTGGCCATCCAGCTAATTGGATAATTTGGAATATACTTGAATGGGTCAGACCTGAGATACCCTGATTAGTGGTTTGTGGCTTTGCTATTCAAGTTGTAATCATTCCCCTCGCTCAGAAGAATGACTGTCCTTGTGTATAATAATGAGGCAGTTGATTTTCTCCTAATTGCGCTCACAGTGTAACCGGACCCCTTCATTCACTGGGAGCTGGCGCGGCTCCCCTTCCGTTTGGATAGAAGACAGCGGTACTTCAGCGAGCATGGTAATGTTCTTCATGTTTCACGAATCTTGCTGCCTCTCTGGTGCTATATAAATTCACAGAAGAAATTTGAGATGTCCACAGTGAGTATTAATCTTAAATTATGCTGGGGTCACACCTTAGCAAGTCTAACCTGTTTTTCTTGACCCCCCCCCCATTCCTCTTTACTCATCTCTGTCTGCACTCTATTTTGGAAGACTACACACCCCCTGGTGATTACATCTCCCCTTCTTCTCTTAAAGAGCATGCATACCGACCCTTCTCCTGCTCATTTCTTCTCCATTTCATTTCTCTTTTCCATTCGTTAGTTGACCTCAGTATGAAGGTAATATTTAACTTATGTACTTGTCAATTTTTAGTAATATCTGATGTCCAGCCATCGTTTATTTTTTTAAGCATTTGGTTTCTTCTTAGGCTATAAATCCATGGAGACTACAGAGAATGACACTATGTAAAATAAACCAACAACAAAAACCAAAGATAAAAGTTTCAGTGATTCCTATTGTTTTATAGCAGTTTAAAAGTTAATTTCTAATAACTTATCAAACTAATAAAATATTTATGTGAGGATATTCGATAATTTAAGGGAAATAATATACTGGTTTAGTTCAAATTTTACTAAATATAAGAATCATGGTGTGGCTTGTTAAAAAAATGCAAACTCCTAGGTGCTGACCACAGAAATACTAATTTAGTAGGTCTGGGGTGACCACAAGGGTGAATTTTTTAACAATTTGTCCAGGTAACCCTCATATGATAAAGTCTGAACATCACTGACAGAAATAAATACACTGTTTTGTCACTTAGCCAAAGTATCTGTAGGTAACAATACCCTGCACTAGACTATTGATCAGCATTTACTGCATAGTAACTCCAAAAGTTAAAGGCTTCAAACAATAAACAAAGTCTTTGTGCCACTTGGGTAATTCTTCAGGTCTGAGTTCACTCAGCTGGGATTGAAAGGCCCAGGATGGTCTTGCCGAGATGTCCTGTGGTTGTCTTCAAACAAGCTGAGACAGCAGAGATGATTGGGTCCATGCCTCGCGTTATACAGAAGTCAAGCCAAAGTCTCTTCACGTGGCACGTGCCGGGATCAAAGAGCAGCAAGAGCAGACAAAACTCCATTGCACAAATACTTCTTAATTCAGTAATGTTTGGTATTGTCCCATTGACCAAAGGGAGTCCCATGGCTCAGTCCAAAGTCCAGGTGGGAGGGAACTGCCCAAGCTCGTTGATTCAGAAAGGTGAATTATTGGAGCTGTTTTAGCAATGATATAATTTCCATGCTCAGTTGAAAATGCAATTGACTCCTAAACATCTGTATGGCAGAAAAAAATTGATCTTGGAGATCAAAGACCTGAGCTAAACCATCGTTCCGTTTAGCAACAAGTAGATGGATCAGTCTTTTATCTCCTCAGAGTTTCACTTTCTTCATCCAACATTTTGTGGGTGTTCCTACCATGACTCTTACGATGGAAGTATTTTTCTCTCAAATACAGCTGGAAACTATGACTCATATAGATTAAATGGTTTACCCAGGGTCACATAGCTAGGTATGTGACGTGTGGGATTTTAACCCAGATTTGTCTGACAAAAAAGCACAAAAAGAAAACAACACAAAACAAAAAACAGAAACAGTCTTCTGCTCTTTGAAGTCTACCACAATGCAGCTTAGCAACATGCAGTTTTGTGTTTCGTTTCCAAAGGCTCACATCCAAGAAAGCTAAAGCTACAGCTCTGATTTGGGGACTAGCAAAGGTTTACGCTTACCTAGTTCGACTATAAATCTATGACTTTAATACCAATAAAAGATATTAAGAATTTGTAAATCAATTTGAAATAAAGCATCTAGGCACAAAATCATGTGTTGGTGGTATTATATTAATAGATATTTTGCCTCCCAAGTTTCTAGTTTATCCAATGTTTTAGAGTAAATATTATATAAGAATGTAAGGGTCGCTTCAAACAAAAAACCTATACAATTTCAGTTCCTCTGCTTGAACTTGTAAGTTTAAGATTTTAACTCCCTTCTGGGAAAGAAGAAATAAATTTTGTTTTCATTTTTACTAAAAATAATAATTATGGATAAACTGATACAGTTTAAAAGAATTGGCTCTTATTCCATCTTTGGAATTTCCCAGCCCAGAAATCCTGTCTCTTGGCAAAGTATGACATAATGATTTGGAAGAATGAAAAAAAAAACACTTAAGTGTTTAAGGCCAGAAGTTAATTGGATAAGACCTTCAATTCTGATGAATTTGTGTTTTATGGTTGATTAACTTGTTTTAATACCAAAAAATGCTTAGGAAACCCAATTATCATGCCACTTCATCTGAGTTATTGGCTGATTTTTGCTAGTTTCTCCATGTCTTATTGAGCAAGTTATATTTCCTACCATGACATATAAGAGAAACTGAGCTTCAGTTTCAACAGAAAAACTTATGTTCCACATTTGAATAATTGCCCCAAATCAGAAATATTTAAACTCTTAGATTCTTGGATCCTAAAACCTGAGTTTGTAATTTCCAGTTACCAATTTCCTCCTGCCCTTGAGAATAGGATAGATAGTGTGAGAAAATTAAGGTCCTAATATTTTTCTATAATTGACCTGTTCTCTTCTGGTATGGCTTCTCCCACTTCATTATTGTCTTATTACTTTATTTAAAATAAAGACATTGAAGCCAGCTGCCTGGTTATAAATAATAAAGGTACAAGAGGTAATAACTGAAATCATGATAATATTCTGGAGCCTGCTGGCCACACAGTTTAACACAAAAGACATCATTGATATAGATGTATTACTGGTCCTGTCTCTACCAAAAAAAAAAAAAAATACCTACTTGTCTGTTAGCTAACCATCTTTCTTCATTTGCTAAAAGAGAAGCAAGAGAGGTGACTGGATAAGGACCTCGTAAAAGACTATTGGAAATTCTTATACAATCCTTTAAAATAAGGATTCTCAACTGAAAATGAGCTCTACAAATGAGTTTCAGGAAGTCTCTGAATCTCTCATTTCACAGTTGTTTGCAAAACCATACTTGCATTTTTCTGGTAGAGGTTCCATGACTACTACCAGATTCTCACAGAACTCTGTGACCCATTAAAAAACTAGATTAAGAATGAATACTCCTAAATTCTTCATACTTCTAGGATAAAAAAATTTTCTGTAACATCAGGGAATCACGATGACCAAGAGAGTAACAGGCAAGGCAGAAGAAGAATGAACCATAGCTTGTTGCTTAGTACAAGTGAAATCATACCTTTCAAGCACAGAATTGTGGGAAACCAAGTTGGCAAGACTGGCTGAAATGAAAGCCACTCTCATGATCCCAAGACTTGCCATGCCCCAGAGGAGCAATGCAGCCCCCTGTAGAGGCTGGTTCTTCTCTTTGCAGTATCACTTATTTAGGAGCAGAGCACGGAAACCACTGAGTTAATAAGATCTGCAGATTTAAGGTGATTTGTACTTTGTATATTTAATTGAATAACTGATATATGCAAGTATAATGCCAGACATTAAAGATATGGCGGTAAGCTAAACAGAAACTAGAAGAATAAGTAAGCCTCGATTCAGCTAAATTTGTACAGATATTACGATACAATGAAAACTCTTTGAGCTGCTTCATTAATCACAAATTCTCTTAAAGCCACAGAATTTTAGAACTAGGGCAAAACTTGGTGATTAACTACTTCAGTTTTCCTATTTTATAATACAGAACTAACGGCCTTGTTCAGGGTCATTTAGTTGGGATGGCAATGCCAGGATTGAATTTTAGGTTTTGCTTCATCTAGCCCATTCATTTTTCTACTGTTTTAAGCTGTGCTTCCACAACCTGTCTATATACCTTTTTATTTGTAGAATCAAGCAATTTAATAAACCCCTGCAGCCTCCCAAATACCTGGATGCCAACCTACAATCCTTGGAGCTCCTCTGATGATCAAGACTCCCTTTCCACGACCAAGAAGGAAGATAATTCAGATTCAATTGTTAAGTACATCGGATGACAAAAGGTGGGGCCTGACCAATTCCAAAACGAGAATGATTTCAATATGTAAACCTAACCTTTGCTCATAAGCAGCAGCATCCCTGCCTCTTTCAAATCACAGTGTCAAATGGTCCACTCCCTTATGATGTCATATACAGTTTGACGTTCGGGGGGTATGCGGTAAACATAGGGCTTCCTCCATTGTTTAATTCCCTTCCCTGAGTGAGATCCTTAGGCAACCAAGCTTCATTAGTTCAGGTGCTAGCCTCAGGGAACTACTTGTTTTAATTAGAGGGATGAAATGGCATTTTAATTGTGCACAATGATTAATAAACATGCTGAGCTGCTGCATAATGACCTGCTTCTCGAAGAGCTTGCTCCCTAGTCCTGATATCTACATCCATTAACTGATTGTTATCCAGGTTGAGAGCTATTGAGCTCTTCCTCCAACCAAATTGGACATTGTCTGTCCTGCCATTTTTCTGCTAATGATAAATATTAGTGCTAAGTCCCACTTTTTCTGTAGTAACAGAGAAAACCAGAATGCAGAGAGCTTGCAGAGTGGCGTTATTTAACTTATTTCACTGAACTTCTTTGTGAAAGGGAGACAAAAAAAGGACCCGTTTGACCGGGTTTTGCAAGGATCACGTGAGACAGACCGTGCATGAGAAGCCCTGAGCTGAGCGCTGGTCCGGAGTGAGCCCCCGGGAAATGTTCGCTGCCATGACCATTCGTAGTGGGATTGCTGTCATCATCATCCGTGACTTCATCTTGGTCATCAGCTTCATCATCACGATCATCAAGACCACCATTGTGGCCACGATTAGACTCTTAGATTAGACTTAGATTAGACTCTGAGAGGTCCTAATGTCCACTGTATCACATCTAATTCAGGAATAATAAATATTCTAAAGGGTGGAGGTTGGCCACAGGTTTTCCCAATTTCTCCTTTTTTGCGGTATGAGAGTAGTTTGGAATGACTTATGGGAATGTGCACAAAGAAGGTCATGTAACATGAAAACTTCATCTCAGCTCCTCAGGAGTTGAATAAAATACTAGGTGTACAATATGAACTTCATTGAAAACAGAAACCAAAATACTGCATTAAAAAGTGATGTCCCCTGTAAAGTTGCCTGGGCTAGGGATTTGGAATAGTTTTCTCAGCCACTCTTACAATTTGCTGAGCCCTTACAATAGTATGGCTACTTTCCTTAATGCCGAAACTAGTGAATTGTTTTTCTTTGTGTCTCTTGGAAATTGTTCCTTGGTGTTATATAGCTATCTTCACATCTTCTACTTAGTTTTGGGGGAATAATTCTTGATGAAACCCAGGACAGCTGCCACTATTCACTATTTGTAAATATCTATTGCGATGTTGGATATTATGTAACTAATTCTGTTCTTTAACTTGCGTTATTAATGACAGTATTTTAAAAAATAGGTTAGGTGATCTACTGATATATTTATCCTTATATTTCAATATAATACCATATCTACATGCCAATACAATTCATTATATGCCCAAGCAAAGAATGGTAGGTATCACTGAGTATGGTAGAAGCTAAACCTAAAAACTCCTTTCTACCCCCCAGCCCCAAATATTAAGGACTCCATGGGAACAAGTCTGCTCCAGCAAAGATGTTTTCTTGTCCACAGGGTCATTATAGTTCAGTGAAACAGATATGATTGATTACATGGACTGAATTTGACGTTGCCTCCAGGGCACCCCTAACTCTTGTTGTTAGTTTCTTTAAGGGCACACAGTGGTGTGCAAGAGTCAAAGGGGAAAGGTGAATGAACTCTTTTGGCCACGTAGAGCAGGAAAAAATACGGTTTTTGAAGAGATGCACAAACTAAAATCTAGGACAGCCCAGGAAGAGAAATAGGGACTAACCCTATTTGTTTACCTTCCCATTTCTCTAGCAAGGAAGTCTTTAAAATCACATCTTCAAAGTTCCACTGAAATACAACTGTGCTTTAATTAGAATGGCTAACACCAAAAACACTGTCCATATGAAGTGTTGTTCAAGATGTGAAGAGACTGAAAGTCTCATACGCTGCTGGTGGTACCTTACATTTGCCCATGGAAAATGCTACAACCTCTCTGGAAAACGGTTCTGTGGGTTCTTAAAAAGTTAGACATGCAACGGTTAAATATCCAACATTCCACTCCTAAGCATTAACCTTGAGGAATGAAATCATATCTCCATACAAAGACATGTAAATAAATATTCGTAGAAGTTTATTTGCAATAGCCAAAAATTGGGGACTAAAATGTCCTTTAACATTTTTAGGGAAACATAAACAAATGGATGTGCATCTTGCCTACAATGGAATGCTACTCAGCAAGAAAGAAGAATGAACTGTTGATACACGCAGTAACAAAGGTGAATCTCAAAATAGTTACCGCTCAGAGAAAGAAGCCAGAAACATGACAATCTGCAGTGACAGAAAGCAGACCGGTGGCTGCTGCAGAGACATGTGGTGAGGAAACATATTACAAAAGGACACGAGAAAACTTGGGGGGTTTATCTTCATTGTAGTGGTGGTTTCAGGGGCGTACACAAGACAGCTTATCAAATTGCAGACTTTAAATAGGCACCGTTTATTAATCGTCAATTATACCACAGTGAAGCTGAAATAAATAAATGAAATCACTTAGCTGAAGTTTTTGAGCATGGTATGTATGCTAATGGGACTGCAGGTTAGGACGGATTTCAATCTGTGATAGTCACAACATAGTATATTAGTATCTGGTAAATATACATTTGTAGATTCTATTACAGGTTTTCTATTCTTAGGTAAACAAATGGGTTCAAAAAACACTACTCTTACGTACATATAGATACAATTAATACAATTAAGCATACTGAGAAGACGTGTCTCTAAGAAACAACCATAGTAAGAGAAATAGAGTTGTGTAAATATGTTCACGGCAAACTCTTACCTATGGAAGGTCTTTATAATAACCAGACAGTGCTGTTGTGCTAAATTAAGGACTTAGATGCTTTTTCTAATTTTCTCCACAATTTCAGAAGAACTTATAGGAACAGATGGAACTTTCCTGGAGAATCCAATTTGAATATCTTAACTATCACCCCCAAAACCTTAGTGTGGCAGAGTCAGTCAATCCTAGGTTGGTGTCAGTGGGTCATTCCATTGATGAACCTTTTACTACCAGTGGGTCCTTTCTCTGTACATTTTACCTTTGACTTCCTCAACTTTGACCTTTTCCCCAATTTTTCTGTAGACTCTACTGCGGTATTGGAAAGCAGTTTAAGAATATTTATTTAAAATATGCCTACATTTTTAAAGCACCATTTTTTATTTAAAATACTCCAAGCCATAAAAACCAGGTCTATAATAAAATCAATTTTGGAAAAAAGGTGGTTTCTGAGAAATTTACTAACTTGGGAAAAATGTCTATTTAAATATAATATAAACATTTATTCAAATAACTATCAAATCAGATGAACATATATTTATAATATATTACTACTAACTTCATATTATCCATAAATGTTCTTTAATTATAAAGAATTAAGTAAATTATAATAATTTATATTTGTCTGTCTATGCTGATTGATTATTTTAATGGCATTCTCTTTTTGTTTAGGAATTCAACACATATATTGAGTGCTTACATTGTAAAAACTATCAGCCTAGTAGTTCAAAATTGTCTCAGTGATGAAAGAAATAAATAAGAAAAGAAGGAAGAAAAATATACAAAGGAGCCAAGAAAGGAATAAATAAATAAATAAATAAATAAATAAATAAATACATTGGTTGCCTTTGGAATGCTCCCTGGCCCGGAACCGAACCCACTGCCTAGGCATGTGGTCTGACCGGAAATAGAACCAGGGACTTCCTACTTTGCAGGACGATGCCCAACCAACTGAGCCACACTGGTCAGGGCATTAGTTCTCGATTTTACCTGCATATTTTAGAGTCATTTGGGAACTTAAAAAACTTTTTTTCTTTATGTCTGGGTCACCCTCCAAACCAACCGAACAAGAATTTCTGGGAGTAGGGCCAGGGATTGGTGGCGTTAAAACAAAGAGAGATTTGAAAGCTCTGTCTTAAAAAGATAGGACCAAGAAATTAAATGTGCAAAAGTGCGAGGGCCGCCCTAATCTTCTCATCAGTACCGATATAACCTCGACGTCAGGTATCCCCTCAATCTCTGGCCATCTTGTCCACCACATCCCCCGTGGCTTACCTTTTTGCAACACTTCTGGCTCTCCTCCCATTCACTTCCTACCCCAAATAAAGTCAATAAGAACAAGAAACCATAGCCAGGGAGACTTTGCTGAACATGGTGTGGGTGACTCAGCCAGGGCGCAATATAACATACCCCCCAACCTCATGACGTGCCTTCCTCCAAAGCCCTGCTTCCTTTATTGCAACTGAGTTTTGTCCTACTTTCCTTCCACACAGGCCAGCTCCCATCATCTGTTTTACAGAGCAATTCCTCTCCATCCCGAACCTGTATACTCACGGAAAAATAACAAAAGGCCAAGAAGTTCAAGTGTCCTTCCATCCTCAGAGAACATTGCCATCACCATTATTTGAGCTTGCCTTTGCAAACTTCTGAACCTCAGGCGGCTTATGAAATGCTCCGTGCAAACACGCCCGGTGATCTCCACTGGAGGGACCTTTATATCACCTCCTAAGATACTGAAATAGTCTTCGTATCGTTTTATTGACCCATGCCCACGCTGACAGAAAACTAACAAAAGGCAAATCATATTCTTACGTTAAGTAAAGCAAACTTGGAGCTGAAAGAAAGGAGAACGGGAAAGGGATTGCCTGAACAAGTGCAGCTGAGGATGTTAGGGAGGTTAGGGAGTCACGGTCAAAAAGACGGAACGGAAGTAATAGACAGCAATCTTGTAGCTGAGGACCATCAGTTTTATAGATCCAGTGTAAGTCTATGTTTCTGAAGCCTCAGTAAGTTTCAAAAAATAGTCTGAGCTCTCATCCCCAGGGACACTGATTAAACAGGTCTGGAACTGAACCCCAAAGCACCATTTTTACCAGCTCCCATATAATTCTGGTACAGATCATCTATAGATCTGATCTTGAGATTTCATACTATGAAGCACACCAGAATTATCTGAGGAGCTTGTTGAAATGCAGATTCTGATTCTTCAGGGGAGAGGACCGTGTTTCTAACGAAATTTTCTAACGAGCTCGAGGATACTGCCCATGACACGACCCATGTCACACCTTTGTAGTAAGGTAAGTAGTGACATATTTCACAGAACTAGAAAAAAATATTTCAAAAATTTATATAGAACCACGAAAGACCCCACATAGCAACAGCAATCCTGAGAAAGAAGAACAGTGTTGGAGGAATCATACTACCTAATATCAAACTATACTATAAGGCCACAGTAATCAAAACAGCTTAGTGCTGGCATAAAAACAGACATACAGATCAATGGAATAGAACAGAGAGCTCAGAAATAAACCCACACCTTTATAGTCAATTACTATTCAACAGAGGGAGCAAGCACATGCAATGGGCTAAAGATAGTTTACTCAATAAATGGTGCTGGGGAAATGGACAGATACATGCAGAAAAAACGAAATAGACCACTTTCTTATACCACATAACAGAATGAATTCAAAATGGATCAAAGACTCAAATGTTAGACCCAAAACCATAAAAATTATATAAGAAAATATAAGCAGCAAAATCTCAGGCATTGCTCATAGCAATATTTTACCAGATATACCTCCCCAGGCAAGAGAAACAAAAGAAAAAATAAACAAATGGGACTATATCAAACTAAAAAGTTTTTCACAGCAAAGGAAACATCAAAAAAAATAAAAATACAATCCACAGAATGGGAGAACATATTCGCCAACACATCTGATATGGGGTTAATATCCAAAATCAATAAAAAACTTAAAATTCAACACCAAAGAAACAAACAACACAATTTTAAAAAATGGGCAAAAGACCTGAATAGACATTTCTCCAAACAGGACATAGAGATGGCCAATAGACATGTGAAAAGATGCTCAATATCACTAATCATCAGGGAAATGCAAATTAAAATACACTGATGTATCATCTCACACCTGTCAGAATGGTTATCATCAGTAAATCAACAAAAAACAAGTACTGGAAAGTATGCAAAGAAAGGGGAACACTTTTGCACTGTTGGTGGGAATGCAGACTGGTGCAGCCACTGTGGAAAACAGGATAGAAATACCTCAAAATATTAAAAAAGGATCTGCCTTTTGACCCAGAGATCCCACTTCTGGGAATATATCTAAAGGAACCCAAAACACTAATTCAAAAGAACATGAGCACCCCTATGTTCACTGCAGCATTATTAACAATTGCCAAGATACGGAAGCAGCCCAAGTGTCCATCAGTAGATGAGTGGATAAAACAATTTGCACAGTAGAATACCACTTGACTGTAAAAAAAAAGAAGAAGAAAATTTTACCCTTTGCAACAGTATGGATGGACCTGGAGAACATTATGCTAAGTGAAATAAGCCAGTCAGAGAAAGTAAACACCATATGATTTCACTCATGTGGAATCTAATGAACAAGATGAACTAACAAGCAAAATAAAGACAGACTCATAGACAGAAAGCAGGCTGACAGCTAAGGGTAGGGAGAGGCTAGGGGGTAGAGGGATTGAGCAAAAAGGAGAAAGGACTCATGGACATGGACAACAGCGTGGTGATTGTGGGGGGAGGGGGGTATAAGGAGACTAAATGGTAATGGGAAAAGTACAATAAAAAATTAATTTAAAAAAAAAGAAAATTGAGTTTGAAGGAGACAGTGACACCTGACTTGAATGACTGTCCGTAAAAGGTAATTTTATGAAAACATCATGTACGTCCCTTGATTTGACCAGTGAGTGCATCTTCTCCCTGGCCTGACCGAGTTCCTCAGATATGCTTCCCATTACAGAGCTAATTAAACTTTAATTAACAGCTGAGGAATCAATAAGTCCTCTCTCTTTGTTTAGAACACATTGGGTACCATCTGCAGTAGGGAGGGGTAAACTACTGTAGGTGGGCCTAATCTTTCTGGTGCCTTTATTTGCAAATGAAACATTGTTGGACACCGCCCATCCATTTGTTTACACATTGCCATGGCTCCTTTCTGTTGCGACAGCAGAGGTGAGTAGGTGCCATAGAAACCACATGGCCTACAAAGTGCAAAATACTACCTGGAACTATAAAAAAGGAATTTGGTGACCGTTGGCCTACAACAGTTCATAGCCTCCAAACCTTGTTTTCTGCAATTGGCCTTCAAGTATTTTCAGCATAAGATATAGCAAAAGAAAAGGAAGAAAGTCCTTTCTCAATTCTGAGATTTTTCCACAGAGTTCGGGAATGTCAGTTTCTCCTCTTACAGTTTAGTGTACCTCATTCTCTATTTTATTCATTCAGACTTTTGTTTCATTCTTATATCCAATGAACAGCTCTTACAAAGGCCCATTAAGCTCCAAAGGAGTGGCAGAGCCAGTGGATGACAGGATTAGACTTCAAAATACTTTGAAAGTCAGTCTAAGAATACGACATAATTCTTCAGTTCTTGCTACTCCAAGAGTTGTCCCCAAACCAGTATCAGGATGTTCTGGAACCTTCTTTCTTATTTATCTATCTATCTATTTATTTATTTATAATTCTGGAACCTGTTTAGAAACTCAGACTTTCTGCCCAAACCTAGACCTACTCAATCAGATTCTACACTTTAACAAGCTCTCCAAGTCACTTGCATCCAAGTTAGTCTGAGAAGCCCTGCTCTAGGGAAGGAGACCCACCTGCGCCGTGGAGAAAGGGTTGGACTGGGGTTCCTGCAGATCCCAGGGCTACCATCTCCAAACTCAGTGTCCTCGGGGAAGTCGCTTCAAAGCCCGGAGCTCCAGACTGTTCATGTGCAAACTGACGGGTTTTGAGCCTTTCCACTGTGAAACTCTCTTCTCTCATTCAAGGGGAGTGAGCTCAAGGGTGACTGAGATGTGAGAGGTGAGACAATCGGTTTTGCTTTGGGAAGAGCTGCGTAAGGGCTACTTCAGCCTGAATCAGAGATGGACAAAAAAGGAAGAAAGAAACTGGAACACCCGTTAAAAGTCCAGGGTGGTATTTTAAACATGAAGTTAAAAGAATACAAGTAAACATACTTCATGTGTAAAATTATTTACTAATACAGATATCTTTTAACATTATCATTATTTTTCATTTTCTGCAATTTTCTTTAATATAGTTTTTTAAGCATTTTTTATTTATTTATCTTTAGAGGGGAAGGGAAGGAGAGAGGGAGAGTAATATCAATGTGTGGTTGCCTCTCGTGCATCCCCTGCTGGGAACTGGCCTGCAACCCAGGCATGTGCCCCGACTGGGAATTGAACCACAATCCTTTGGTTCACAGGCCCGTGCTCAATCCACTGAGCTACACCAGCCAGGGCAATACAGTTTTATTAATGCATTAAACTACAAGAAACATGTCATACCAAAAAAAAAAAAAAAAAGAGTAAAAATGAGAGAAAGATAAATTGAAAGAAAAATCGTCCAAAACCTAGTAGATGCAAAGAAATTCAAGCAATTCCAATGAAAAGTGTTAAAAAGTTATAAAATGAATTGTTTTTTAAGTTGTCACTCTTTCGATGGCTGGCATCTTTCTGATTAAAATATTGAGGCGAAAGTCAGAGGCCTTCAGAAAGAAAAGTCCTTATGCCTCCTTCAAAACCAGATTCGACAGCAGCATCCCTAAGGGCATGAAATTATTTTTCAAGGTATGAACGAGTTGACAAAATACTGGTATCTTTACTCCCAAAGAAAACTTTTATTTTAATGTTGTCTAGTGACCACCTTGGAGGGTCGGGGTACTGCTGGCTTATCTTTCTTTACTTTTCAAAACACTTCTTCATCGCAAAACGTTCCCCCAGTCCACAGTAGGTGTCTTTCATCATCTCTTCCAGATAAATACAGAGCATCTATTTGAACTGATTGAATTCAACAGATCCACTTCATGATCTTTTATTTATGTCCTCCCACATTTAAAATAAACAAGGTTAATCCCGATAGAACAGGGTTGTATGGATCTTAGATCTATTTTCTCCATCACACCTCTTTTGTTCCATTTTGCTTAGCAAATCAGATGCTAGATATATTTTGATTAGTTTGTACTTTAATGGATCATGTATTGAGGGTCCACCTTTCACATTGGGGCCATTAATTTCTCTTGAGTCTGATGGGAAAAACAGGTAGAGCTTTTGTGTGTGTGTGCTGATTGAAAAGTGATGGATTATTTTCATGTGGTAAGAAACACAATGTTTTCTTTAGCACAGCAGGATATAATGTTTGCAAGGTCTAACAGTGAAATATTATGCATATCTGCCCCTGGCCAGCTGCCAGGAATGGAACGGCAAAATCAGAGGAGATTTTGAATTTGAATCTTAAAACCAATGCAGCCTACAAAGAAACTAATGAGCCATTCCAAGCCGAAAACGCGTTTGTGTTAATAGATGATTCCTGCCACACACGCCAGCATTTAACAAAATGGTAAATAATTATTCATTTAAATGTTACCTTGAACTTTATTTCAAGGGGAAAAAAAGATACTTATTCCGAGTAATTTCCGACAGGCACCACTGCAAGGATTTTTTTCCCCAATCCCCAATTCAGAAGCCCGTGACATTTCTCTTCCTGTGCAAGTAGAGTCATTTTCCACACCGTTTTTCTCCGCACGTGGTAAAAAGTGAGGCACGGGAAATTTTACCACATTGATTTGTTTCTTAAAACTTGCATTTTTCAAATTAGTACACAGCATCATGAGAAAGGTTTTAAGTGTTAGAAAAAAATAAATACGTAAACACAATTTGTAGAGGTGGCGGAGGGGGGGGCGGGGGGCACGTTTTGAGTTTTCTGGAGCCCCTTTGTCCCCAAAGTCAGGGACCCGACAGTGGCGATGCTTCCTGCACTTCGTGTTGCTTCGTGGTTCGGGAGACTAGTGGTATGTGAAGAGAAACACAATCTGTACGTTTGGTTACATCCAGCTGATCAAGGTATGGTTTTCTGAGAAATATTTGATATCTTAGAAAGTTGGAGACTTCTCTGAGCTTTTAAACTTTATTTCATCCTATTGCAGGGTCAGGAAATTTCATTTAGTAAGCATTAAAGGAATCTGGGTCTAGCGGAGCACTTGCTTGGTTTTAATGGAGAAGCTACACAATCACACGGAAAATACTCTTGATAACTAGTGTCCCCCTTGTAAAGAGAGAAATATAATGGCAGGAGACGTTTGCTGCCTCCTGATGTGTTATGCATTTTGCATTACTGTATTTCAATCTCTATTTTAAGGGTGGAATTACGACTTTAACTTACAGCTCTCACTTTTAAGGCCGTACTAACCCCCCAGCGTTGCAACCCTGCGAGGAGGAGGCGTGGGTGCTCAGTCCCCCTCCGAGAAACTTCAGGTGGACAAGAAGAGGGAAAAGCCCC